>NNCF01127815.1:700362-720547 GCA_002313205.1 Laupala kohalensis
ACCCCCCAACATTTGATGTGAAATGTACTATAACTCGCGGACCGCTGGTTGCACTGCGCTGTTCTGGGCCATTGTAAATAAATAAATTTACTGTCAAAAAGACAGTTACCACTGAGTATGAGAAACATGCGGGACAATAAACTAATTTATTTTTGGTATTATTGTTAATACTGTATTTATTACATAACATTGGTATGTCACAATTTTTATTGTCATTGTGTTTCAACTTTATTCGAAGAATACATTTTTGGAATACTAAGTTTCTCAAAACAATACTCCGTAAATTAGTTATAGCTCTCGTGATTTGCTGCAGTATACACATAACTTGGTATAGAGCCCATTCAAACCCACTTCCAACCAACAGCGTCAAAAGCGCTACAAAAATATCGCTCTTATTCTTTCAGCAACAGCATCTGGAAGCCGTGGCGCTGTTGGTAGCATTCTGGCTCATCTCGAAGTTATCCCGGGTCCCTCCTTCCTCTATCCACCTCTCTAAATGCTACTAACTACTCCCACTGCTACTACTAATTTGTAATGTTGACCAAGTTGTTGGTAAACCCAGTTATCCGGCCCCCGTACTAACAATATTCCTACCACTCACTCCGTACCATCTATCTCTTATCGCCCCAATAGCACGCTACATTTCCCATGTACAAATTCCACAATTAAAAAAGCAGCATCCAGACACACTACATAGGGAAAGAGGAATAAAACATGAGATCATCCATGTTGGTGCTATTTCTTTAGTACAACATTATATTGTACCCTGACCTACAGTTTTTAGATATCATATATTAGGGACACTATGCAAAATATCTTGTATTTTATTCCTACCATTGTCCAAGAAAAGCAACAACGAAAATACTTATTTGACAATCGTGATCGTTATATCTAGTCCATGGGCGTGCCTGTTCCCTGCACGAGATTTATTTTCTGCGCGAGTTGTGACGTGGCGATCGTGATTCGCAGATACGGACATAGTGAGTGACATCTCGTTCCGAAGGTGCTGCGCGGGCGGATGGACAGGGGTGTGGACGTGCGGGCGGCTGCGATCTATAAATATCCGTGCGCTTTGCCATCTGTCGGACGACGGACGGTCGGTCGGTCGGTCGCTCCGCTGCCGTTGTGTAGTCTGCGGCGAGGTCGGTTGGTGTTTTTCGTATCTTGTATGGCAGAATTTTGTAATTAAAATCGTCCTTGGGGAAATATTGTATGTGGTACTTACACTCCTAGTCGTGTAACTTTGCCGAGAATTATGCAATTATTCCTAACACGCATTGTCAACATCCACAAATTCAAGTTAATTCCAAACAAATATTTAATGTTCACTGGATCAGGCTAGGTGGAAGTTGCGTACGGAGTTGGAGGTCGTGGCGGGTGCAGTGGTTAGGGCGCCCGCGGTCAGAGCAGGTGGTCCCGGGTTCGAGTCCCGGTCCTTCGCAATTTTCACCTCGCTGTTGACGTTGCAAACACTCCTCCACGAGTAGGTACTCGGAAGTTGTGAGTTTAAATATTTGTAGTATTCACAAAACTTATTTTGCTGTAAAGAAATGCAAGTTGATAACGCAACAAGCTAAGACACAAAGTAATATTCGTTCCACTCTTCGCTCGATGCAGAAGGAACAGAAAAGCGCCGCAAGAGCAAGTGCATTGAATTGATTGCCGATATTGGCGATGGATTTAAGTTTTCGGACATTCGAATGTCCTGCCAACGTAACGCGAGGTACAAATATCATTACTCTTATGGACGATGGCGAAGTAAAAGTGTTGGCTACACTGTGCACGAGCTCTGTATCAACATGAAGCCAATTAGACTAACAATAAATAAATAAATAAATAAATAATTTATTGTCGAGAGAGCTGTTACTGACTACGACCACGTTGAGGACAATAAAGTAATTTACTGCCACTAATAAACTAATAAACACACTGTGTTCTCATTAATTTTTCTTTTCTTAGGTTAACTTTCTCGAAGCAGAGAAACATGTCTTCAAGTGTGGCATTTTTACACAGCTTGTAATTCTTTCCCTATCCTTATAACAAATCAGAACTTTTTATATTTTACATTATATCATTTTTAAACTCTGTAAACCTTCAAACGATAAGTGTCTTTCGGTGATATTAAAATTTGATTGTGATCAGACGTGTGGTTCTTTAGCAATGAATTTTCAATTAACGCTCCCGTTGAAAGAGTGAAAAAACTGACACTTTTTACATTTCACTTGCAATAAGATTTAAGTAGGTTGCAGTGAAAAAAAATAATTTACACTGATAACCGCAGAATAAAATACGAAAAATTGTGATGTGTTTCGGCAGACTGTAGGCATGTGTATAAGCCTACCTTGATTCGCAGCAGTTCTCCCATTTGTACTGCGTTGGTTGTATTACATCACAGTCATTTTTATGTTTCTCTATCTTAATTTAATTTTAAATCAGGAACGCGGTGACAGATTATGAGTTGTGGAAACTATAATTCAAGTCATGAGATTTGTCCTGAAAACACTGACTTTGGCATTGCAAACGTAATTGGGGGTTTGTTTTAATGAGATTTTGCATTTTATGGTGGGTTCATTTTCCGAAAATAAACCTTTAACTTGTCTTTCATACATCCTGTCGTATACAATTTCACCAGCAGAAACGAAGCAGTCGTGGCTTTTGAAGATAGGAGGAACTTTGTATGTCGTGAGAATTGTCTTCTTCATAAATATTCTTTCATTTTTGAAGCAGCTTATGTATCATTAGCGCGCATCATCTGATAAATATTTCAGTTGAAATAAGATTTCTTCATTTCTGCATTGTTTACTGCGTATGGTATTACTTTTAGATTCCAACTAGTAATCTGGAAGATTTGAATGTTCTTGCTGTATCACTTTTATTATATTATGTTTGAAATATAAGACATAAATATTTGCGACGACAAAATCGGGTGAATCAATGCGTTATTCCAATTCGACTGCTTATCTAAAATGATCCAAAAATTTCTTACTGATATCCTGATGATTAGGCAGCTCAAGTTGTCCTAAATAATCATTTTCAATGACATTTAAGAGTTAAGAGTCAACATAACATGATTAATCTGTTACGTATCTAAGAGATTTCTGTGTGTTTGTGAACCAGAATTGGAAAATACTACCCAAAACAATGTACTTCCTATGGGAGTCGCCTCATATGAGGAGCGTAGTCTCTACGAGGTCACCTCAGAGATCTTTGGGTCTCGCAAGTTGAATGAGGATGGAAGACGGACTCGGGAGGCGAACGGGATGGCGAAGTCGGTAAGCGCATGAGCGCGCTAAGCGAAGGTCCCGAGTTCGAATCTCGGTCCCGTCTCCCATTTTCATTCAACATAACATCATTAATTTAAGAGTTAATATATTGTAGAGAGATATGTGTGTAAATAGTACCAAAGTGGAATTTTCTATAACATTCTGAAAACGAAATTTCGAAATGTTTAACTCCAGTAATAGACGTAAGTAATGTTAAACGTAAGTAAATAAGTCACTTGAATCTCTTTTTAGTTCTCTTACGTTATCAATGAATTGTTAACACATTTGAATGAATTCTTTCGAAATATATCTTTCTCTGAACAACTTGAAAATTTGACAAGAAATTATTCTTCGACCGTTTTTGTAGACAAGTTTTTATTAAATATCACGACGTTTCAGCATTTGCCATCGTCAGGTGAATGTAGTGTATAAACAAAAGTTGGTGTGTATCTATTTAATAATGATTGTAGACGTGAATGATGTTATAGTTTGAAAAGATTCACGCGCGTGAGTGAACATTTCTGTGCAGATTTCCATCATTTTGATAAGAAGATGACAGTTGTCTTTCGGGGCAGCGTCATCGAACGCAAATGAAGTGTGGTTTCTTGCCTCACTGAGACATATGTCACGAACTGCGCCCCTCCGTTCGCAAAAACAACCTCCTGTCTCCGCGAGACGTCATAGCGACCATTAGACACATTTGAAAGATTTATTTATTGTATTGATTGTTTGTGTTTTTTCTGACACGTAAGGTTTATGCATACATTTCTTCCGTGTACTCTACACATGGAGAAGGTATCGAACCCGGGATTCCTGCGTTGTTAACCGGGGTTCGATTCCCGGCTCGAAACCATTTTGACCTGACCGAAAGTTATCACACTTAAGGTTTACTTGGAATTTAATTTTTTTACATTTAATATTAATATTTAATTTAATTAATATTACATTACAATATTTAATTACAATCCTTCGTAAGCGTATGTCTTCAATAAATAATGAAAATATGGTAGCGTAAAATATCAAGCGAATAACTGAATAACTGTGAGATATGAATAGTCAAATAAATATTAAAAAAGAAATTAAGAAGCGAAAATTCGAATGAATAGGCCAAATACTGCACGACGAAGAGCCCAGCAAGAAAGCAATGCAATGGAATCCACAAGGTCAACGAAGAAGGCGGTGATCCACGACTACATGGAGAAGAACTGTGTTCCGAGAAAGTGAGGCGCGTAGTTGAAGTGACTTACGAACCATCGCCAAGGAAAGGGTGAGGTGGATAAGTCTTGTAGATACCCATGTTCCTGAACACAAATAATGGAACATAACATTAATAGTTAATAATAATAGTTTGTTTTTTGAAAAGGCAAATGCAGATTAAACGCAAATGCAGATTTGGATAGTGATAGTGAACAAACTGGACCAATTCATAAATATTCCTGTAGGTATGAAAATTCATCGTCAATGGATAGAGTTCTAAGTATCATTCGAAGCAGTTTTGGGGTTTCTTAAGCCTCGTCGCTCGGACGGATATAATACCTTAATATATTCGCATTACGTTTTTGAGGTATATTGTTTCTATCGCCCGTACCTGAATGCAGTATCCGTCAACGCTGACACCGTGACCGCTGCAATAGAGCGTCGCGGCGGCGCATAGAAACCTGTCGATGCGAGACACGGGTTGCGTAAGGCCGCGATCTCATTGAAAAGCATCTCCGGACGGCTTGAACGGCCCTCGGGGGTAGCGCAGTGGGGGAAGGATGCGGCGCGTGATGGCAGTGTGAGGAAGTGGGAGGGGGAGGGGAAGGGGAAGGGGAAGGGAGGGAGGAATAGAAGCGAGGAACTGCGCTGCGGCGGCGACAGAGCTGGTGGCAGCGGTGGCTGGCGCACCGTCGACGCAACCCATGTCGTTCCGCGGCCAGCGCTCCGTGCTAAAATTACCCTCCTCCCCACCTACTCCGCGCCAACCTCTCCGACCGCCGGTCGGAGTCTGCCTTCGCGTAGCGTCCCGTAGCCCAGCGCCTTGCCCTAGCATACCCCAAGGACGCGCGCAGTCCGCCCACGCAGCTCCGCAGAAGAGGTGACACGCCCTGGAGCGAAGATGTGTATAGGCAACAATGATATTGGATTTCTCCCTGTCATTGTATTCTCAGATTTCGATTCAATCTTGAGTTACTGATTCTCGTGCCTTTCGGCGGATTCTCTGTTGGTATCTTCTTTCCTTGGATCTTGAAGATATTTTGATTTAATCCTTTAAAGGGATCAAATTCTCTCTCCTGCTCACAGATGAAAGAATTGCCAACTTCTCTCCGATTTTAGAAAAACATATAGCTTTTTTATACCTTCTTTCTCGACGATTTCTACTGCTGAGGGAAGACGGAACAGAATATCCCTGAGGGGTGGTACGGGCAGGATGTCAAATTCTGCCGTACGAAAATCATGAACGTCAATGTTTGGTTTCTTTCACGCTGAGTAACAAGAAGTATTACGCAAGTTGAATGTTCGGTCAATGACTCGTTTGGCTGGATATATACTCTGGAATTCGTTATAAAGGAGTTAGAAAATCTGTGATATTCAGTGAGTAGCGGATTTAGAAGTGGGGAGCTTTCGGTCTCTAGTCCGTAATATTTCAATTAAAAAATAGTGAATAATAAGTTTATTCTCTTTTGTACCTTTTAATGTTTGATAAATTATGTTTATCGAGATACATCGGACAAAAACGTAAATTGCCTTACCCCGATGCCCAGATCCCCCACCAAAAACTTACACACACACACCAACGACTTTGGTTAATGGATAAGAAAGTCCTTCTTCGTCACCTATCATCTGTTGGATTGAAAGTTTAGTGAAATGTTTTAAACGCAGTTTTCTTTTCCGTAATATTCACTTTTGAAAATTTGGGAATTCGAATGAAATAATTGTTTCTTAACTGTAAATAAATAACTTCTTATTTATTATTGCAAGGAAATTGCACAAACATCACGGTGATAAAGAAAGTTGATGATGAATATAATCGAGAGTTATGGGATCAATATGTTAGTTTTCTACTTCTTTAGAAGTGTTCATCTTTTCCATTGCATCATTTCTCTGAATCTCTTTCACGATGACGTCAAAGTCTGTAAAATTATTCAGATTCTAAAAATTTAAATTGCACCACATCCCCAGTCCGTCACGGTGTTATATCCTACTGAAATTCAAACTCCTAGCGCTTTGTTCCGAGATAAAATAATGCGGCTCCTTGCGAGAATGCAAATGCTTGTTTCAAAATCAGCCTCAAATTGGATGGGCCCATTGCTCTGTGACATATGGGAAATATATTCAACCAATGACGGAGGGTGTTTAATTTAAGCTATATTTATTATTATTATTATTATTATTATTATTGTAACAGTGATAAATATACAACAAATTTATTATTTTTACAAATACTAACAATATAGTATACATTATAAAATGCTAATATTGTAATACTTGCTATGTAGGTCAAACAAACACACAGCATTAAATAATGATCATTTTATGGTTTGGGATAATGCATTAATATTGGACAAAGAAGTTCATTATTACAAACGTTGCGCATCAGAAATGATATTTATAAAAAAACCCACACCTGAGTTTGAATTTACGTAGAAGTGCTATCTGGTATGCACAATACAATATTATTACATGTTTGTGTAGTTTCTGCTTTTTTGTGTTTATATTGTGTTCAATTGTTCTGTTATGTTTCTTGTTAAAATATTTTTCCACCTGACCACGACTTCAAAGTAAGGTCGAAACGTTGTGAGCTTCTTCTTACAAAATATATTTAGTTCGTTCGTATAGGGTCGTAAGTCTCGAATTGTGTATTTAATTAGATTTATTTTTGCCTGTATATTGCTTAATAATGCATTCCTTTTTACGAAAAGTAAATTATCTTTTTCTTCCGGGACGTCGTATTTAAACTATGTTCATGGTATGACGAATAAATATGAAACACAGAAAACACTTCATTAAAAAATTATTGCTTCAGAGGGAAAGAAACATTTCTCTGCAACCATAGAGTTCTTCGGAATTGATTTTGTGGTCTTTGTAGCGTAGTACGTGTAATGCACCGACTTAGGAAACATGCCGAGGACGAGAATACTGTGCAGCAAATTGGCGTAGAAACATCCAATTGATCTTGTAATTTTGGTCGAGTCTCGCTAGTTGTGTTTCATTCTGTTCGTACGGCGACACTGAAGTGTAATGAACTGAAAATTGTAGCACTTACAGTCGAATGGGGATCACGTAATGGGCTCGTAGTTGGTATCCAAAGCGTTCGTCTCTGAATATCCTTCCTTTGACGCGGTGACGAAACTCTTATTCCGATCTCGACATACTTTGAATCACCACAATTGTCATCCGTGAAAGTTTCGTTCGATCAATGACGCTGTTGACGCTGTCATTTTACAGATTGCACCTCTGAATAGCCATTCAGTCGTGAATTCATTTAAGCTGGAAGTGATCGTTGTTGATGAATCTTTCATTCCTTTTAGATGTATTGCGTGTATGGCGATATGAAATCCGTTATGTCGGAAAATACCCGAATATATAACATTTGTACAGTCGTCTCCTTCTGCGTGTATGCATGCTATTCTGGGATCCTTTTGGTGTCGCTCATAGCCAATGTATACCGTATGTAGCGTCGAAAAACCCGATAGCGCCACTCTTAAACCTAAAAACTCTTTCTATAAGTACTTCACTCTAACTAAAATTGTATTGGAATGATTTACCAGGATAATGCCATGCTCTGAACTTACAGCTACTTATCATTGAAAATAATTTTTGGATAATATAAATTAAGAAAAGAATTTTAAACATTTTATTAGATTTTATATATGATCGGAACGTTTATTGTTTAATTTATTTAACGTATCACGATAGACCCAACAGCTGTTCTAATTTTAGAAGTACAAGCATCCCTATTCCATTTGAATCCCGCAGGGATAGAAAATATCTTATAAAACATTGGAAGTTAACTCGTACATATTGACTTACGAATCTGAATAGTCTCGACTCGCGGTGGCTTTGCCTCCAGTGTAAAAGGTCATGGTCTTGCGAAAGCACTCATTTTTCTCTCGAGAGGACACGCCTTCTCCATATGCGGAGAAGAGATTTCGGGGACGGGTCCACGTGTGTGGACACGTTCGAGCTCTTTCTTCTTCTTCAATTGGTAGCAAGCTTTTTCTGCACGGAACATTTAAAGCTTGGAACACACACACATGTATATATATATATATATATATATATATATATATATATATATATATATATATATATATATATATATATATACATCGGAAGGGTGAAGTGGGTAAATGAGGATATCCGAACGAATACTGGCACAAGAGAAATAGGCGATTTTGATTTGACCCTTTTCAGTGGCCTTTTCTAATTTTATGTGGAAGGGGGTGGTCAGATTTGCAGCCCTAAAGCCCCAATTTAAAAAAAATGCAGAGGTGTTTGAGGATATGGAAGGTTAAGGACAAAACAATGCACGCAACAATGTATGATTCTGTAAGAGTATAATTTTAATGCATTTTGCACATACGTAAGGAAGTACTAAACATAATTTATGTTTTTACAAAATTGATTTTTTTTTTCATTGGGGGAGTGGGGATTCACCTCGATATTCTTACCGGAAAAAATTAATTGTCCGCCACTGCCTTTTCTATAATCAAGCGCGTACATGACTATTTCTATGATTTCCGAGCTCCTATCTCCATTTGTTTGTGCGTGGCTGCCTTATTTTGAGAAGTCAGTGTACTAATACCTTTTCAGATATGTTAGTTTTTAAATTTTAAAAGATCATGAGGCTATAGAAAAGTGAAGGTTAATAAGGTAAAACTGATAAGACATAGATACAGTACCAGAATATAGCTTTTTTGCCCATCTTGAAAACTGGCATTTTGAGCCGTGTCCAGTATCCTTGATGATGTATGATTTCAGCAGACTGCTGGTAGACTACTTGACCACATCTTCTTCATTTTGTTCTGATGATTTCAATGCTCTTTGATAATATGGAACAAACATTGAACTCTGTTGCACAATACTTGAACTATCAATTCTCGTATTATATTTGCTTTTGGGTTATCTAGAAAATAGGGTGTGTGCCAAGTCTCGAAAGCTCTGAAAGTGACCATTCGTAATCCGATGTCGCTCTTGGAAGAGTTGATTAATTTTCATATTTTGAGGGCTACGTATGTTATTAATATGGTACAAATTTTTTGTGATATTGCATTGGTAGTGTCTATTGTATGTGACACGTATGTATTTTCATCGGTGTAAAACGCTCGTTCGTTATTCGTAATATTGCGCAACTTAAATGAAGTATAGGTATTTTCTTTTAATCGGAAATTTGTTCAAGAAAAAGTAATTTACCATTAGCTTTAGATTATCTGGACCAAAATTTATTAATTATTTCGTCACTTTCGTCATTATGTTAATAAAAGAAGTCCAACATAAAAATTCACGAGAAATATTTAGAGAGATTTATTTTCTATGAGGATATGGAATCGAAGGGAAGAAATATATCAAACCATTCTAAGACGAATTATATAATAGTTCAATGGCATTCCGTAATTGCTGTAACACTTTTAATATGTGCCAGTGTGCATTGGTACCAACATGACTAAAAAAACCGCTCGGGAAGTTGCAACGCGCCGTGGACTCGTGGCATGTGTGCGCTGCGCATGCGCATTTTCTAGATTTACCTATTCGCTCCTCGCCTCCACCCCCGCCCCTGCGCCCGCGTCAGCCGCTCGCGACGCCTCGCTGGTCGTCTACCTCTCTCGCAAACGTTTCAAACAGTCCTAACCTTCCCGAACAAAGGCTGCGCGCTGGCAGTTCTTTCCCCACCCGCCCGCTGACGTAGCTTCGAACGGAGGTGCTCCCAGAAGAAAGCCTTCACCTTTTATAGCTACGCTCACACGAACATGCGAAGAGGAGGAGGAGGGGTTAGCATCTGTGACTTGTGTTGGAGCTCCTGCCACTGCTACGCCTGAACGTTTTGTAACGAGGGACGGAAAAATGAGGGTCAGTGGCTTTGTGGCGGCGGCGGCGGAGGCTTGCACAAGCGCCGCCTTCCCGGGACTTCTTTCGCGAACGTGACGGGCTCACGTCTGGCGACGACCCCGCGCCACCGTGGCCGGCTGCGGTGGAAGAGGAGAAGGGGGAGGAGGACGCGGCGATGGAGGAGGCAGTGGGCGGCGAAGGTCACTGCTTGCGTCACCCTTTACCCCGCCACCGCCGTCCGCCGTGGAGGAGAGCAGCGGAGCGCTTCCACGACGCGCCGCCAGAGCGCAGGCGTGCGGTTGTCAAGAGCGAACGGACGGACGGTGGGACGAGTGGGCGCCCGGGGAGCGGTGGCCTTCCATGCAAACACTTGTAACGCTTCCAACGTTATTTGTCGGTGCATTCGCAGCCTGCACCATGGCCGTTCGAGAGACGGAAAATAAACAGCGAGAAGGGCCTTGCGCCTCTCCGACGTCCCCGCCCCCGTACCACGTCGTCGATCTCAACTGCAGCTGTGCGAATGGTGCCGTGTGAGTCTGCGTTTGTACTTGCTTTAAGCCGTTTTTTTTTCGTTCGCCTTGGAGTATGTGGGTGGATTAGCTATGTGATCATCGTCCTCTTAAAGCGTCGGGGCGCAGATCCTTAAACGAATTGATCGAGTTTGGATTATCGTCTCTCATCCTTCTTGAAGGATTAATTTTTTATATATACAGGAGAATTAATTGAGTCCTTGGAAATGTCAGGCTTTATAAATGACGAGCTTTTCATGAAGCTTCTTTTTCTGTCTTTAAATATATTCCGTCTTATGTTCTTGTCATGTGCATTACATAGAGAAGACAAATATACAAAACCATAATTCAAAGTGAAGACGGCGTCGTACTATTCCTCGTCGTGGTACATTCGATTAGTGATCGTATACTAATCTAATTTCTATTGTCTTTCGTTTGAACAATATTTTTGTTCATGAACATTTAATTAATTGATCTTTTCTTCTCTTGTTACAGGTGAGTGCAGTATAGCAGTTGTGTTTTCATTTTACCCGTGGAGATCGAAGGTAATATTGTATTCTAGTTGGTTTATTACGAAAACCGATGTGTAGTTCTAGTGTATATTCAGAATGACATTATTTTGGGAAGCAATCGATAATAATGAAGTTAAATTTGTCAACACAAAAATGAATGTGAATACTAAAATCGAACAACCGGATGAAAGCCATGTGGAATATTCTTCAAAATTACACGCCAACTTCTGAAATCCGCGAAGAAAATGTTTCTTTACTAAACGATGGCAAAATCGTAACAAATCCCCAGGACATCGCAAATTTGTTTAATTCTCACTTCTCAGAAGTTGGTAAAATAACGAACTCAATATATCCAAATCAATGTCCTCCAATTATATCCACCCACGTACCCAATTCTATGTTCACTTCCGAAACTAACGCCAGTGAAGTCATGAGAATCATCAGCTCATTAAAAAACAAATTTTCAACAGGCGTAGATGATATACCTTAGTTTATTGTTAGATTTTCGTCCCATGCTATATTAAATCCACTCATAAATATTTTTAATAGTTCTTTATCGGAAGGGGTGTTTCCTAAAATATTTAAGAGAGCTAAAGTGAAACCTTTACACAAGAAAGGAAACAAACTTAATATTGGAAATTACCGACCAATATCTCTACTACCCACTTTCTCAAAAATCCTAGAAAAATTGTTCTATAAGCGTCTTCTAGATTTTTTATCAAAATATAACATTCTCTCTGACGATCAACACGGTTTTAGGAAATCCTTTTCCACTACAAGCGCCATATTTTCCTTCTTAAACGATGTTACCACATCTCTAGACCGTGGAGAAAATCCTCAGGGTGTTTTTCTTGACTTATCCAAAGCATTCGATGTCATCGATCACGGAATTCTCCTTTCCAAATTGCATTCTTTAGGCATTCGTGGACTTCCACATCAATGGCTAACTTTTATTTAAAAGATAGATATCAACAGGTCGAAATATTCTATACTAAAAATAAAATACTTGAGCGTTGTCTTTCAGAAACAAAGCCACTTACTTGCGGAGTACCCCAAGGATCAATTCTCGGCCCTATACTCTTTTTATTGTATGTGAACGACATGTCATCATCCACATCAGATTGCAAAATGGTTCTTTTTGCTGATGACACTAATTTACTATGTAAACACGCCAATGCTCAAAAAGTTTTGTCTAACCTTTCGACTTGGTTCCATGCAAATCGTCTCATTGTAAACACTGACAAAACAGTGTCTATGTCATTTCACAATAGTATCACAAAATCTTTACCCCAGGTTTCTCTTTCTTTAAACCGAACACAATTGAAAACTGTTACGAATACAAAATTTTTAGGTCTCCATATTCAAGACAACCTCAAATGGAATTGTCTCGTTGACAATCTTAATTCCCAATTAAGCAAATTGTGTTACGCATTCCGAATCTTAGTTAACGCAGTTAGTCCACGTATTTCCCGTTGCGTATATTTTGCAAACGTTTACTCCCATTTACGTTACGGCATTACCTTCTGGGGTAATTCCGGTCAGAGTATTCAAACTTTCAGAATTCAGAAGAGGATAGTTCGGATAATTTGTAAATCTCACCCCCGAAACTCTTGTAAACCTTTATTCAAGGAATTAAATATCTTAACACTTCCCTGCATTTATATTTATGAAACGGTCGTGTTTGTTAAGACCGAATTACTGAAGTGCCACCCTTGCTTTATACGAAACAGTCTCGTTCACGAACACAATACTCGCAATAGTAATAATATTCATCGCCCTAGAGTGTCAACCACTCTTTGCCAAAAAGGACCTTATCATTCGGGAATCGTTCTATATAATTCCCTGCCCAAGAATATAAAAGACATTATGAAATTGAATATCTTCAAATCCGCGGTTAAAAACTACCTCCTGCACCAGTGCTTCTACACTGTAAAAGAATTTATTGATTTTAATAAAAGTTAAATTCGTCTTGTACTTTATCACGCCATTGCTGTAGCACTTTTTAAATAACTTATAACAATTTCAAAAACTATTTTCTTGCATGATTGTGTTGCCGTATGGCTCATATTAATTTAGTTTTATGTGTACTCAACTTTGGCACGGTTGTGTACATAAATTCTGTAGCCCCATCCTGGCCCGGGTTTTTCTCCGTTTTTCCTTCGGGTAGAGGCGGATTTATTATACAGGTTCTCTAGGCTTTGTCTAGGGGCGTGTTTATTGTAACAATAAATCGTGAATTTAGTGTTTTTTCAACTCTTATGATTTTTAAACACTATACTCAGAATAATCTATAGTTCGATAATAACTTGTACGTGTAAATTTACAAACATATTTGCGTTAAATTACAAACATTTTGGTATTATGTATGTATTATAACTCGCAGCTAACTTTTTATCTTATCTAGGAACTTATGCAAAAAAAACTTGAATCCGCCTCTGCCTTAGGGCCCTTGATCGGAATTGATGGGATGGTCCCTTGCTTGCTTCCGGAGAGTAAATTAGTTTATTGTCCTCCACGTGGTCATACGCAGTTTGTANATAAATTTATTAGAAATTTATTATGATATGAAATATGTGCTTTTCACCGATATTCGTGGTTTAAAAGTATCGAGATCTGCATATCTATTGTCTAGTTTTATTGGTGGCGTTTAAAATTCAATTTCAACCGCAATTGTTTTTTTCTGGTTTTGAAAGTCTCGATATTCTGAAATATGTGGGACAGTCATACTTTGTTCAATATTGCGATATTGTATAATTACACTTCTGTGTAAATTTGCTGAATAATAAGTAATTTACCATGTGTGCACGATTATAAGAGACAAGGTTGTTTTCCTGCTGACCCTCTGCTCTGGCTCATCTCCAGAGCGCGAGTAAAAATAATTCGGAAAGTAGATCGGAGGCTCAACCCGGGCTCCCGAGTGAGTAGTGTTCTTTTGTTTTCTCTCCCAGGAAGCGCATTGTAATTCATTACACAAATGTATTACTTCGCGCGCGCGCTGTTGCGTGGTTTGCACTTGCCAGCCGAGAGACTTCGTGGAGGCCGAAAGAGGTCATGAACCCAGGACCTCTCAAATGTCCATTCTAGCCTGGTTCCCAAGTAAATAAATAAATTTACAGTGAAAAAAGCTGTTACAAACTGCGTCTGACCGCGTGGAGGACTAAACTAATTTACTCTCCGAAAGCAAGCAAGGGACCATCCCATCAATTCCGATCAAGGGTTCTAAGGCAAAGGCGGATTTCACCTTTCAGCGCACACACATAAGATAACAATAAAAATAGTTAACTACGTGTTGTAAAAACAAGACTATAACAAATTTGTGTTTAATAAAACAAAAATGTTATTTCACAAGTACGTATTATTATAAACTATAGATTATTCGGGAATTGTTTATAATATTGACAGAAAACTGAATTCGAGATTTAATATTTCAACAGACAATAGCCTAGAAAACCAGTATAAAAAGAATCCGCCTCTGTCCAAAAGAAGAACTGGAGGAAAAACCCAGGTTAGGATGGGGCTACGGAATTAATGCACAAGTAAACAAGTTCTGTGATAGATCATGGGTTCTATGATTGCAACGTTTATAAAAAATAATTTCACATTACTGTAACTCGTTTGTTTCCTTGTTGATTCTGTGCCTGGTCTCGTTTCCATCGAAGAAGTTACGAGGTTGTCTTCTATATCTTTTCATTTAACAGCAACAATCATAATTGTTTTGTCCACTATCTGATAAATAAGTCTTCGGTTTTCAAAACAAATTATGTATATCCTAATGTACGCTTGTAATATTTTATTTCTGTTTTAGATTAAATTACTTTTGCTTGTTTAATTTTTTTTTTTTTTTTTGTAGTTGCTTTTTTTGCTTCAATGGCTTCATGTTATTTGAAAAGTATTAAAATACTATTAAAATTTTTAGTGTACTGGACAATGGATGGTTTATATAAGAAGCGGCAGCGGAAATGAAGAGTAGATCAAGGGACTGCGGGTCTAAAAATTCACGAACCACTGTATTGGAGCGAGGGAGACACGGGAAGACTTCATGTGCTTGTGCAGGATGTTGATACGAAAACGGTGGTGCCGTTGGATTCAGCTCAATCCATCTTGTTCAAGACTAGTGATAAGAAAAACAAATTTTCCTTCGACGAACCTCTCAGACTTTCCTCTCTTCAACACATTCGATTGTTC
The DNA here is from genome assembly GCA_002313205.1 of Laupala kohalensis. Taxonomy (NCBI): domain Eukaryota; kingdom Metazoa; phylum Arthropoda; class Insecta; order Orthoptera; family Trigonidiidae; genus Laupala; species Laupala kohalensis. Next base: position 715,861 of record NNCF01127815.1, read on the forward strand.
CTATTTTATATCTTTGCCCCGAGCTAGAACTAGTTGTAGTTACAACTTTCAGTTAATTATTATTTGTCTGAAACAATGATAAAAAAATAAGTCTTAATTAATATATTCGAGTGATATTTCCCGCGATAATTAGTGCACACCCTATGAAAACAACTAATCGACGTACTGGGGAACTTTTCCTCTTAAAATTTATTTTAGTTTAATGGAAGATGATCGAGTTGTTTGCATACACGTAATTACTAAAATGTATTTGAATATGCTGACTCAGCGGCATCTGTACCGTAAAATTTAAAATTTAGTTTCAATGGTTCAGTACTTCAAGACTTTTTGGTTAAATTTGAATGATTTAATTTACAGTATCAAATATTGTAATATTGTTTAATTTACATTAAAATTTATTACTGAAATAGTGCTGCGGTGGAGAGTAATATATTACGAAGATGTAATGAATAGTAATGTGACATTTAGATGCGCCACTTTTACTAGTTCAATTATTTAATTTGCGTTTCCGTAAAAGCCTTTTACGTGTTATTTAAAAATAAAACTGACCTTCCCTGATGTCGATGATGTCTTGGGACGATGCTTTGGTTTTAGTTTTAACTTCGCTTTCCGTATAGTGGTAGCGCACCAGTGGCCAAATAGGAGTTTCCGGGTTCGAGACCCGGTCCGTCGCAACTTCCACCTGGCTGTAGACGATACAAACTTCTTTCCTCGATTAACTACTCGGAATTTGAGTTCAAAATTCACTTTCAGTAGTTTTCATTTGTATGTTCATTATGATGACGTCACTGTATCCAGTGATAGCAATAATACAATTCACGACCCTATTAAACAGACATATATTTCACCAATAAATTGAAACGTTACAACCTCTTTCAACTCTGATATGAGTCATCATCAGGTAAAATCTACATTAAAATATAATTATATTAAAATATCGTGTGAGTGAGCCACATTGGTTCCTGAGTCAGAACATGTATGTCTGAATGTGTATATGTACGTATATATTATGTCGTGAATTTTATTATTGTTAATTTGGTATGTGGTAAAAGAGATGTCTTCGAAAGAGAGAAACACGTCACCAAACCCTCGCCTCTTGAGTGCTTCATTTCCGATGCAGCTTGGCAGGTTGCGCGGCAAGGGGCTGGCGGCCAAATGGGTCCTACTACTGGGCCACCTAACAATCAACGCATCGGGGCTGTGAGAGACAAGCAGGCCTTGGCACACTTCATGTACCTTCCCACCGCGTCCGTCACTTCTTGACTTTCAGACTCTCCTCGCGGTGTCCGCTTGCCTTCTCCCTTTTTCGCATCCGTGCAGATGTGTGGTAAGGAAGGGACAGTTACGAAACCTATGAACAATAATGGGAATCACATTTTTCATTTCTGTGAGTGACTCGTGATTATGGGAAGTGTGCACTTACGGACTTTGAGGACGGCGGGTTGAGGTATTATATACGCGTTGACTAAAGTCAAGTTGCCAACTATTCATGAAATATTCACGTTCTAATTAATTTATAATTAATTCTGAATTTTACGATTTGATGAGGACAATGGTTTTGTGATTTTAAACTTGATAATAAATTTAGATCGGTGTTTGACTCTTCCTTTGACGAGGATCGCATTGTCTTCAAGTCACGTGATGCGGCTGCCATTTCCGGTAGAACAGTATTTTCCACAGTTTTTCGCGAATGATTTTTGCAAATGCGCCCTGAGGTATGAAAATCATAACGTCATTGCGTTCCTATTTCCACTTGCCATGTTTTTCGGTTTTGGGTAGACCTCCTGCTTATCTAATATTGAATTTTTGGAAATTCATCAACTTCAAAAGTGTTTTGACAGCGGGTATAGTGCTATTCGCTTTGAAAGATTTAAATTTCTAACTAGTATGGAAAACAAAAAACACATGTTACTTTTTATACATTTGTTAATTGAATGGATAACCAAATTGAAATTAAACCAACCAAATTAAAAGTACATAATGTAACTAATCAAAAAAATAAATTATTTTATTGCGAAGGATGAACCTGAAGCTTTAATAACAAACTTACAACATTTGGCATATATTTAGTTAGGTTTAATCTCAAATCTTGGTCGGGGATGTCCAGTCCGTTTCTTTCTTTCATAGGAGATTTGGCAACCGCGCTGAAACCCCTTTACATCACGTATTGATATGGAAAAGCAATTAAAAACTTTCTCACAGTATTCCATATTACGTGAGAAGCAACAGGTATGACATACACATGCCATACATACACTGTATGTGGATTATTCCAGTCATGAAAAGCCAAAATTAAGGTCACGACCTCTATTGTGGACCCCCATTTACATTTCATGAGCCCCCAATTTTGTTTTTCACTGACATGGACCCCTGGGGGGTCGATATTGACCACTTTGGGTATCAGTGGTTTAAATGGTCAATGTGGTATGTTCTTTATGTTAATCACTGTAAGAACAGGTTACTCTGTTCATTTAAGCCGATTTCAGATATTTTAGTGATTTAATTTTACCTACGCCAGAACTATCTTAATAGAATGTCGAGAATACCTTTCAGTTTCAGCTATCTATCAATGCAACAGCTGATGCGAGGTTAGTGCGGAGATTCGCACGCCAGTTTCCGTTGCCTCGCATGATGTTCTGGGTCAGTTGCTAACGCGACGATACAGACCTCCTCTGCGCGAAATTAGGGTCGACATTTTGCCGTCGGCGACGGTTTTGGCGACGGACGCGAAGTCGGAGATTGCATACTCGAGCGGGCACTACCGAAGCGGGGGTAGGTACCAAAAACATCGATTGAAACCCAATAATTATTCGACGATTATCACTAATTTATAATATTGACTTATTTTATAACTTGGTTATGCCACATAACTATGTATTAAATGAGACTCCAAAAAAATTCGAACGTCCTTACAATATGACTCTTGAATATCTCTACCTATAATTATATCACATGCATCACTTGCTTAAAATTTTAATAAAATTTAAAAATCAAAACTGGTCGCACGTGTATCTCTTCCAAGCGTAGTGTAGACATTGGTACGTGACTGCGTTTGAAACAAAGGATACTTTTTTCTTCAATTTTTACTGATGTGATAATCAAAGTTACAATAATCTTCATTTAGTGATGCTGACGAAAGAATTGATTTATCCTGACGACGGTTTGCGTTCTTACAAAACCCTCTCCTATAGCCCTCGCGGCGAGAGAATAGAAACGAGATGTAACCAGTGAAACGAGAGCACTGTCCTTTCGGTGAAAGGTTAGGGATCAAGCCCTCCGTCCATCACAGTTAGCGAATCAGTTATTGCTTGTTCTACGAATCGGCAATATCCAGATGTAAACTCACTAAGCTTCTAGTGACACGAGTAAAACGTCTATGAGTCTATAACGAGAGGATGTCTGCAATCTCTCAATACTCACTTTGATTCTTTGACTTTCACGTGGTCTTTAGGTTCCTTTCTCTTTACTTTTCTTTCGTTGCGAGCCCTGTAACTCCTTAAGCGCCATGAGATAACATTTGAGAGCGTTGGTAAACTGTGAACATTAGGGGCAGTAAAATTCGACTATACAAATGACATGAGAGCATGTGATAGTTTAATTTCAATTTCAGTATACATAAATATAAAGAGTTCCTGTTTGTTTGTTTCAATCTAATATATATGTTTAATTGAAAAAAATAAATTCAAACTTGAAAATGAGCAGAACATGCGCGTTATGTAGTAGTAGCAACGTGCATGGCGTGTGTAACATAGCAATCTTCTCAAATGAGATATCAACGGTGGCGGGTGTAGACGTCGTGCTGGTGTCGTGTAATAGCCGTCTGGATGCGAAAACTTGTGATGCCTTAATGTACGTGCTACGAGTATTCGCGAGCGCATCTGGTAGTTTCGTAACTTCTATGTTTACTGCATTAGTGTTTAGATTGTTGGTGACCTATAAATAGATTCTTCATATTTAAGCTTAAAGTGAAATTTATTTTCTTTGTTCTTCACTTTCATAATTTGTGTTCATGAAATTCCTCTAGAATCCAGCTTTTGTGCAGAGATTTTGATGCACTTATTCTTGTCTTCTAGTTTCGAAGTTATTTTTTTCCGAAGCGCTATTTCTCTCCATCCGACAATATGAATTTTAATCGCGCTTAAGTGGGTTCGTTTATAGTGGCGTGAAATAATGTCTGTAGTTAGCGAGATTCTGTGAATTATGTAATTGGGAACTTGAATGTAGAAGAGCGTTTTGAGGTAAGATGCGACTGTGCTACTAACTCTATAGATCACAGTATTTTCCTTGTATGAATTCGTTGGTTGTCGATTGATTTCCGAGGCTAAATATTTGGCTCTGAATCTAATGTAACCCATGAGTGGGTGATTAACCCTACGTCATGGTGTCGGATGGGCTACGGCCCTCAACGTTTCCCGGCTAAACGCGGTTTTCTGTCGGGGTATCCTTCCCTTAGCCTTTGGGAATCCCTCCCCCTCCTACAAGGCAGCAGGTGGTAAGGAAGCGGGATTTGTTGGGGAAGATAGGTCGTTGTGAAACACACTTCGTCTGGTACCTCAGCTGAGACCTGTCCGGCTTGGGTGGCCCTGCTGGTAGTTACACTACCGCCGGCATAGCTCTGAGCTTCGCTGGTACGCGCAAACCCTCGCCACCCGCACGGACAGTGCTTCGTTAAGGTGGTGTTCCCTGG
>NNCF01127815.1:729953-756283 GCA_002313205.1 Laupala kohalensis
CCGCTCCGTCCACCGCCTCGGATTCTACTTGGATCGGAGCGGGTTTGAACCGGTGTGGAAGGCGAGCGCGTTAGGCACTACGCCACGGGTCGCTCCAATTTTTCTTCGTGCAATGAGCTATTTTATTCTTAATTTTAAAAAATCTCAAATATCGACCACTTTTCGAAAATATTGTGTAGAGATTCATTGTTTTTTTTTATTTGTGGAAAGACTATTGCTTTTGTAGCATATTAATTTTCTCCGCTACGCTCATGTTCATGTCCAACTTACCTTCGCCCGCGGGCCATTTTCTATTAACCTTCTGTCGCAAGGGCCGTCACATGTTGGGGTTTGGCAAAATGGTACCCCACGAATAAAACTTAAGGGTCATATTTATTTATTTATTTATTACGCGATATTTTCATTTACAAGTTTATATCATTTCAAACTGGAAAAATTAAATTATGTTTCTTAATTTAAAAAAAAAATTATTATTAAGTATTATAATAAAATGTTTTCATGTTGTAGAGTATCAGTTCCGAACACAGTTTTCTATTTTACCTCACCGGACATACCTCGTCAAATACTAATTCTGACGGCATTAATTTAAAACACGAAGTTGTTCCCCTCACCATTTGGTGAAAATTTTGATGGTAAATGTACCATAAAAAGATTTTCCCATCTCGCTGGCCAGTAGTTTGTCAGCGCAGTTCTAGACTAATGCCATTTACAGCTAACACTATCTAGGTTCACAGAATTATCGATTGCAGAGTTGTCTTCAAAGGGTTGTTGCTTGCCGTACCTGTTTGCTGTTGATTGTGATAGCTGAGACGATTGGAACGGCTCGTGCTTTTGACCTAGTTCCTGTGCTAACTTTGAAGGTGCGGTTTCTACGTCTGAAATTGTATGAATTCTCCCCAGATCGCAAGAAAGATTTGAAAAGTCGCGATTAATTGTTAAATAAAAGGAAGCAATCCATAGGTAATTCCTCATCCTTCAACAAATTGGTTGTGAATTTTTTCTATGGTACGGATTCTTTGAAATTATTTCGTACCAATTACAATATTTAAAAAAAAGTTATTACCAAAGAGTTTGAAGTTTTCGATGTATTTGATGTTTACAAAGTTTTTCGTTTGCGTCTGTCTTCCATCATCGCTGAGCCTTGTTGATATCAGTGTTCAGTCATCACTAAATGTTTCCATATTTTAAGTGAAAAAATACTGGTTTAACGCTAAAGAAATGATTTTAACGTTAATAATCTTTAGAAGAGGTTTTTGGAATTTCAAATAATTTGATCGATTAGCTTTTCCGATTTCCATGGAACAGACATTCCATAGAAATCATAATAATGAATTTATTGTCGAAAAAGCAATTAAAAACTACTTAACACCACGTAGAGGACACTAAACTAATTTACTCTCCGGAAACAAGCAAGGGACCATCCCATCAATTCCGATCAAGGGCCCTAAGGCAGAGGCGGATTTTTTTTTTTGTGAAATAACACTAATTTTACGATTTGTTGTTTTAATGGACGCGCCCCTAGACAAAAGCCTAGAGAACCTGTATAAGAAATCCGCCTTTATCCGGAGAAAACCCGGGCCAGGATGGGGCTATAGAATTAATGTATACAACCGTGCCAAAGTTGAGTACACACAAAACTAAATAAATATAAATCACAAGACAACACAATAGTGCAAGAAAATAGTTTTTGAAATTGTTATAAGTTATTTTAGAAGTATTACAGCAATTCACTTTTATCAGTTCAGGTGTTCTTGATACGTATGTGTTTCTACCTTTTGAACCATAGCAGCCATGTGGAGAATAATTGAAGATGACGTTCCGCAATGTTCAAAACTAAGAACAATTAATCAAGAACTCAGCTATTTGACTTCTCGCCGTGCTGTGCAGCTTCCGCTTACTTCCCGCCTGAAACAATGTCAGCAGCCGTGGAGAGAGTTTGAAGAGAAAGGATAACTGTCTGGTAGCAATCAACTTATAGGTGAACTGGATGAAGAACAAATGAAACCGCTGATGAATTGTATCAAGAGAATAGATTTCGCTTTAGACGTGGTCCTGTCTGAAGGTATCTTCCGCTCAACGTTTGCGACAATTAGTTGTCATAAAGTGATACGAAGCGTATCAGCTTGTTTCAAGGGAACGTCTTCACAATTTGCCAATGAAGAGATATATTTATTCAAATAAAGTTCAGCCCCTCCGTGGATCATGTGGTAGCGTTCTAGCTCATCTCGGGTTTAATTCCCGGTGGGACCAAAAAAACTTCGCAGTTTTTCACATTAATGTCCCAGTTCGTATAACTGTGACTACTCAAAAGCGAACGTTCCTTCCTCTGTCCACCTCCTCCTAGTATCAACAACTCTTACCATTACTAACTAATTCTACTAACCCTTCGACGTGGGCCAAGAAGTTGGTAAACCTAGTTAAGTGGGCACCTACTAACTCTGGCCTACCACCCAACACTCCTTGTAGATAAGCTTCAATAGCACGCTACATTTTCCATTTGCAAATACTACAATAAACGATTATTTTGTGTGCTCGGTTCGGAAGAGAGAGGAGGAACAATATTGTTTCTCTCCTGTTCATAAAATAACGAAATGATGAAGCATTGGAATAATTTCTAGGTTTAGGACTGGTATATTGAAAATGTTTTCTCAAATATTTCGTATAACATATAGAATCCGAAATATCTCTTTCACAACATTCATTTTTTTTTAATACTTTGAATTTTCTTGTCGTGCCTTTGTGCTAACTAAATGTGGCAATGACAGATTTAAGATTTAAAAAGCTCGATTTATTTTATAAAACTGTACATTATTCTTAAATTATTATTACCCTTTACACTAGATATATTGCAACTAAAATCTTAATACGACTATTTATTGTTGTATTGACAATCTGAGTTCTATAGTACTTACTCTGATCTTTGATCCTCTTGGCGAGGAAAAAAAAAACTAATGAAAAAGAATACGTTAGTGTCAAAGAGCTGTACAAATTTCTATGTCCGACCAGTACTTTTGAGTATAAAAACGTCGCATTAGAACAACTTTCTGGTTGAATAAAAAAAAAGTTAACACAAGGAGGCTAATGTTTATCAGGGAAAATGTGTTACGATAAAAAAATATACTACCCGTACGAATTGCAGTAGCTGCAAGGAACAATTAGTGTCAGCATGATTACTTCTGCGGTGGGGGTAGGAGAAATGAGAAATCTTGCCATATTGTGGAGAGAAAGTACTGTAATAACAACTGTGCTGAGTTCGTCAAGTCACCGTGAGCGTGAGTGGTTAGAAAAAGATGTATGAAAATCGTTACCTTCTATAACGTCATCTTCCAAACTTCATTTCCTGTAACAACGATTTCGTGAAGTTGTTTGAAAAATAGACTACCTGCCTAATTGACTTCCCCTTTCTAATGAATGGTAAGTGATAAGAAAGAACTGGTTGATGTAAGACATTGTTTTTCTTCACTTTTCTTGCGACGTCTCCGACATGTTACGTCACTAAGATCAAGTAAAACCGATGATACTTTTTTAATATTGCGAAATAACATTTGCATAGTAAATTTATTTTTTAAATAAATACTTTTCATAAATTTACTGTGTACATATAGTTGTATTTTGTTCTTGTGATTTTATGTATTAAGATGCAATTATTTTCGGGAAACCTGATACAATAATGATAATAAATTTATTGTCAAAAAAGCTGCTGAAAACTGCGTATGACCATGTGGAGGAAATAAACGCCAGAAGCAAGCGAGGGACCATTCCAATTAATGGGATGAAGGGTCCTAAGACACAGGTGGATTTAATATTTCAGCACACGCCTAACAATAAAAGTATTTCAGTACGTGTAATAATATCAGAATACCAAGAAATTTGTATTTAACGAAACACAAAAAAGTTATTTCACTAGTACGTATTATTATCAAACTATAGATTATTCGGGAAATATTGAGGCTATTGCTCATCATTATATGTTGATCAAGCTAAGAATCATTCTAGTAACTAATGACATCAATTTTTGCATAATTAGAAAAAGTATTTTGTACATTATGCCTGTCAGCAGTATTATCTTGTTACGTAATCGCTACTGCAAGGAGAGAAAAATATAGAGACAAAGTTTAACTTTGAGGTTAAATTATTGATTGAACTTCTGAAAACCTAAAGATACGAAGTAACCAATTTTATCACTCGAGGTGCTATTCCACCACTTCCTGGCGAGGAACCTCCTTCTAGACCATTCGCTTGGATATTTGCCCTTTGAGAAATATCTGGTGTTAAGAAAGACGAGTAGTGGGAGGGTCAAGAAATGGGGGCTCGCGGATGGAAGCGGCTGAAATATAGCGAAGGTATTTTAAACCACCTTCGCGTGATCGACCTATTGATTCGATTCCTCAGTCTGTGTGACAATGCCCTCTTTCGCCTCGTTCATGATTCTGCCAACATTTTTCTTCCGTGAACTTTATGCTCGGGCTGGTTCGCTTCTATTTCAACGTGATCTGTTCCGTTGCACTAAAATTACCAGCATAAATTATTTTAAATTATATAATAACCGCGCGTTAAGTTGCAATTTTATGCCGAACTTTTGTTTCCGTTAAAAAATGTCGAGAATTCAGATTGAAAACCGGTGGGATTTAAAATCTTTGGAGCGATCTACTTTTTAGATTAATGTAATATTGAGGATGTACAAATATCTTAATAATAGTATTATTGATAACACAATCTTAGTGACTTTTCTCCAATCGTTTGCTTGCTGGCACATTCCTCTTTATTGCTGGCACTGGAGTTTTTCGACGTTTGCGCGTTGTTTTATGGTTTTGAGGTACAAGCGACGCACATCAATAAGTAGGAAAAAGAATAGATGTCCTTATGAGACAAAAAAGATTCAGGGTCTTTTATCTATGGAAAAAGGGAAATTTACTGTATGACGGAAAATAAAGCTCATTTCATACTGAATTTAATGAATCCAATATTCCAGAGATATTTTGAAAGGACCAAAAGACAGTTTTTGAAAAAATAGGCTGCACCTCGTAACGTGGTTCCGTCCATAAGGCGCACCAGTAGAAAAAGGGGCCACGATTATCCGAAGCGGAGATCCATACGCTAATTATTATTATTACCGAATTCAAAAGAATAAAAACAATGCTATTTGGAACAATCAAAATATGTAGGAAATATGAAAAAAACAAAAATTAAACGTGGCCGAGCGACAAATTTATTGTTGATTGGATGAATTGACGGGGAATAACCCACGCTTCAGATCATATCGAGTACTGCTACGTAATGCAATTCATTCGACCTTCCACAGCAACTTGAATGGGATTTTCTTCCTAAAGGGAAGGAAGGAAGCAGCGTTCTCCATAGCGACAGAGTTTTGGCTTTGCGCCCGGAGATCAAGGCTTCTGCGAGGCCTTCGTCCTCTTCGCTCCACGCTCCCGTTGCAAAGTCGCACAAGCGTGTCGCATTTCCCGCTCCCAAATTGATAACCTCACGCTTTTGGAAGCCGTCTGGTCTACATTTGCAATTGGCGCAACCTCATTTCACTTCGCCATCACGCTCGCTCCTATTTTTGCGCGGCCCCTGTAGGGCGCCGCGAGAGCGGACGGAGGCGATTGGGAACAAGCAGACGAGCAAGTGATGGAGTCGGGGCGCGAGCAGAAGCAGCTCGAGTCGGCGGCGAGCTTCACAAAGGAGGAGAAGCCGAAATAAAGCTTTATCAACTGGCAAAGCGCCACCGAGTGATGAGCTTTTGTTTACTTCCTCGAGGCGCCTGCGAAGACGTTGCGCTCACCTCGCGAGAACGTGGAAGGAGTCGCCACACCCCGAGTTTGAAACGAGGCACGTGGTACTCGCCAGTGGCGGATCTAGACCGTAACCGGGGATTCAATTTTTGTTCAAAAATTATTGTTTTACGACACATTTTATAAATATTACCTATAAATACAATGCACTAAATAAATAATTAACAATCCGGTATTATTAATAACAATAAAAAATATTTATTATTGTTATTAATCCGGTATTATTAATTTTATTAATCTGGTAACACTTTTACAAAGTATGCCATTTATCAACTTCAATTTTATCTGTTCTGGTCCAATGGGGTGGGGGCTATAGTCCCATTAGCCCCCCACCCCCATAAATCCGCCAATGGTACTCGCTATACTAAAAGTCATGTAACTTTACCGAAAATTATGCAATATGACTACCTAAAACAAATTGCTAACATCTATGAATTTAAGTGATATCCGAATAAATATTAATGGGAGCTTTAAAATCGAGTATTTACTATGAAGAAATAAAATTTAATGACCCAACAAATTAAGACGCAAGGTATATTCATTTCACATTCTCGATGCAGAAGTAGCGCCACAAGAGCAAGTGCATTGAATTGATGGCCGAGGTTGGCGATGGATTTAAGTTTCCAGAAATTCGAATGTCCTGCCAACATAACGCGAGGTACGAATATCATTACCCTTATGGACGATGGCGAAGTACAAGCGTTGGCTACATTGAGCAGAAACCCTCTACCGACATCAAGCCAGTTAGACTGTCAATAAATAAGGGAAAAGATTAATAATTTATTGTCAAGAGAGCTGTTACAAATTGCCTATGACCATGTTGAGGATAATAAAGTAAAGTAATGCGACTAATGTACAGTAATGTAATAAACGCAGTGCGATTCCATTCACACTTCTTTTTTCTTAAGTTAAATGTTTTCGAGGCAAAGTAACATAACTTCGAGTGTAACTCAGTGCCTTACTTCTGTATGTGTGAAGCAATGTATGAATATTATTGTTTTAAAACACTTATCTGACTGTGTATCATAAATCATGTGTCATTATGCACCTCCCCAACATCCGATTTTATCGATCCAATAACCCCCTCGACGAAGATTGCGATCTTGTGGAATATTTTCTAGTGGTACTGTTTTGAAATATTGTGACCTAAACGTAGTAAATATCAACATAAATACTCTTGCTCAGGTCTTGTGTGAACATGATTGTGCGTTATATTAGTCATATTAATTCCTTTATTGAAAATACACCCCTTTGCGATAGTGTGTAAGTAAATAAATTATGAGGTTAAGTTCGTGTAAATTTTTCCTATTTACTGTTTCTGTGGCGTGTTGGTTTCTCGACTTTGCTTGAAATGATCTTCAGAATTAAACGTAAACATGCTTTGGCGGTGTATCAGGTTTACAGATCTCCTGTTGCACGTCAAAACAAGTAACCTCTCAAAATCTTCTCGAGTTTTCTTAGAAGTTGGCCGGTTTTTTCTCCATGACACTCAATCAGTGTCAGCACATTCAGCGTGGTTGGACTCTGAAGAATTTTTAGTTGAATCAAAATTTCTAGCTTTATATTTCCCATCTTATTATAAGAGTCCCTTAGCGGGAATATAGTTAACAATCTGTTATTTTAGATTTACAGTGAATGTACAATTTTTTTAATTTTTTTATTAGGATTGGTTTTAAAATAATTTTTACCGCCCTTATTAGTAGTGATAAATGTTTGTAAGGATTATTCTATACGAAAAATATTGAATTGTTTGGTGGTACCAATTTTGCCAAGGGTAGTTAAATTATGATGCTTTTAGTTAGAACTGGTGTAATTTTTTGTCTCCTTCGAATGCTTCAATAATTTGAAACTTTTTTGTCTGCCAAATTGACATCGTGGTATGTAGCAAGATATGGTGGAATCCCACCTTTGGTGGATTTTGGGTGTATGACTTCCTGGTTCATTTCCTTCCCAAAAGTGCGAACAAAATTGTTTTCTTGTATTTTATGACAAAATAAAATGAAATTGGAACATTAGCGTATTAGTTGCGGTAGTATGAATATTTCTTACATGATCGTATTGCAGGATTATTTTACACTAAACTTATCACATATTCTATAACCCCGGATCCCCCGCAGATCTAAGCCTCACCCGAAATTAAATCCGGAATCCGCCCCTGAATCCCACAATACATCAATATATTTCCAATTTCATTCTTTGGAAGACATATGTGGTTCTGTTCATTCTACCATGAGCCGTTCTGTGCGATATGTTCTGCAGCAGTTTTTACCGTATGAATCTAGAAACGCTACTCGAAATCGTTTCGTCTTCGTGGAAGGTTGGTGTCGCCGGCGCCTGGGAAACGCGCTCGGTGCAATGCCGTCTCCGCGAGGTGTCGCCTTTCTGCGAACGGCTGCGCTGGGAACTGAGCCGCTGCAAACAACTGCAACTGGGCGCGTCTGATGGATGATGTATTCAAAACGTACTATGCACTTGTCAGTCGACGCGCTGGAAGGATGAGCTCGCTCTCATGGGGTTGTGAGATCTACTATCCGATTTTTTATTATAGACCCCTGATAGCTGTGGATAGTACCCTAATAGCTGTGGATAGTACAAAAAAATCGCAGACAAAACAGTTGCCGTCATTGGATTTGTAATTTTGTTTTGCATATTCACAAGTGAAAAATTTTGTTTTTTGAATGAATATTAATTTTTAAAAACCTGAAATGTTTAAAAAAGAATGATATTTTTACTGTTTTTTCGATACGCCGACTTCATTATTTTTTATAAAACAAAGGATGTGTGATAAAAATAATTCTTATTCGGCGAATGATCAAAGTTGTGTTTGTACTCAACATTTATTAACCTTCTACTTCCAAAATATAATAAGTTGTTAATTTTTTTCGAAAACGATCAGACATATTATTAAGGAATAAAATTTATACAGGTGCCCTCCGAAGAATTCCATGAATACATTACAATTAAATACAAACGTTTAAAATTACTTACTCAACCTCAAAGTGATAAATAAAACTGTTTTGAATAATCGGCCAGCGGTGCATTGTAGCGCGTTGTTGCCAATGCCGTATTCAGTCGTTAGCTAGGGAGTCCTTCCTGTTGAAGCTATACCTGTCAGTGGAGTGATTCACCCGACAACAACGCGCGTGACTGAAATACATCACTAATTGAAAACATGGTTTTATTTATCACTTGCTGGAGGTTACAAAAAAGTCGACGTATCGGAAAAAACCCTAAAAATATTACGCTTTTTGAAGCATTTCAGGTTTTATAAAATTAATATTCATTCATAAAACAAAATTTTTCACTTGTGTATATGCAAACAAAATTACAAATCCAATGGTGGTAAACGTATTTTTTTGCGGTTTTTGTTGCACTCTCCACAGCTATTAGAAGTCAGGGGTCTATAATAAAAAAATCCGATAGTAGTCTGGAAGCGGTGTACTATTTTCAGGGCAACTTATCGTGTCTTGCGTCCCGAGGCTGATTTTTCTCAAAGCGATTTCCAGGTCAAATGCTGGGGTTCGTCATTCAATGTGCGATTTCGGCTTCTAAAATTGATTCGGTCTCCCTCTTTCACTCTTCCCATCTCACCCGTCTGGAGTTTTGCTTAAGGGGGAAATAAACTCGTACTAAGGCTTGTGTTTTGTGTTACTCAAAATGTTTTCAGCGTGATCTAAATAATTGAAACTTGCATTAAATCATCATTCCTTCACATAAATATATAAGGAAATTGAGAGGGTCTTGCCCCCCCCCCCAACCCTGGAGTTCTCTTTGGTGATATCCTTGCAGTCTTGCTATACTGATTTTCGGGTATCATGGCCGTGGATTAGAGATTGATGTATTTTCTCAATTAATAATAATAATAATAATAATAATAAATTTATTGTCAAAAAACAGTACAAACTGCGTATGACCTCGTGGAGGGAAAAAAACAACTAATTTACTCTCCGGAAGCAAGCAAGGCACCATCCCATCAATTCCGATCAAGGGCCCTAAGGCAGAGGCGGATTCAAAAATTTCAGCAAAAATTCCTAGATAAGATAAAANAATACTAATAGAATGTCAATATACCAACAAGTTTTTTATTATGCAGGTAAAAAGTTAACTTTTCTCGTGTCATCTGCAACATACAGCTCTTATCTGCGTGATGGTGCTGATGTGTAAGCTCAAGAGTCGTCAAACCGTGACGTATGAGAAGCGTGGTGATCGTTCTCGAGAAAGAAATTTCGGTGGTACGTCATTCCACACAGTCCTCGCAGCTAAAGAAAAGTAATGAGAGAGGAGCCTCAAGACCACGTGAAGGACGAGGAGTCGACGCCAGTATTACGTGATTGCAGACTCTTCCTCTAGGTTTAGGCACGTCGGCATTTTATTCCCGTCAGCAGGATCTTGTGGAGTTTACTCGGATGCTGCAGCCTACATCAGCCGATTCGTAGAACCGGCGGTAACTGATATGCCAACATTGACGGACTCGAACTCTAACCTTTAGCCGAAAGTATCTTAAGATAGCTTTTCCATGGGTTAAAGCAGATTTGTGTGGGTGCAGTGGCATTCAGTCTGGAATGGGTGGATACATATGACATCACCGCGCTTTTGCTCCATTGGGTACATCACGTTGCTTTACATTTCCTGCGAGGACTATAGCTTTCACCGCAATCTTTTTCAAAAATTGTGTACCCGGTGGTTTCGTACGTTTTGCATTCAGCCGTTTGGAATGAACCTCGATGTTAAACCTACCTCTTTTAAGAACACTACTTAGTATCGAATTGATGATGTAAGCTATGGAGAAGGAAATGAAAGAGAAGCGTTGGGCATTGGATTAATTCAATATGACGTATGCGGTTTTGCCCGGATATGGTACCTCCCTCCTTTCCCCAACATTTGGTATTTGTATCTGGTGGTATGTTGGTAACGTAGATCTCAATCAAGGGGACCGGTTAACCGGGGACAATTTTTGTTTAAAAATTATGGTTTTACTACACAAATTTTATAAATATTACCTGAAATAAATGCATCAAATAAATAATTAATCATTAACAATTGGTATTAATAACAATTATTTATTAACATCATATTAGTAGTTTTATTAATATATTATTAGTTCTGTTAGATTGGTATTATTAATTTTATTAACCTGATGTGATTAATAACAACAATTATAACTAATAACAATTATTAATCTGGTAACACTTTTACAAAGTATGCTATTTATCAACTTAAATTTTATCTAGTAAGAGTTCAGGGGAGGGGCTAGAGCTCCCTTAGAAATCCATTGATCCGCCACTGTTGGTAACCATGTATTACATACGAGGTCAGGCAGAAAAGTAATGAGACTGATTTTTTATTTACCAAAGTTTTTATTTTTTTCAAACATCAATGTTATCCCGTTCAAAGTAGTTCCCTTGGGCAGCTACACACCGATGGAGACGTTGTTCCCATTGTTGGTAGCAGCGCTGGAAGTCTTCAACCGGTATGGTCTTCAGTATGTCCGTTACACTCTTTTGAATGTTTTCTACAGTCCCGAAATGACGACCTTTGAGGATATTTTTCAGTTTAGGAAAAAGTCACAGGGACTGAGGTCAGGTAAATAGGGGGGCTGGGGAACCACAGGAATGCCTTTTGAGGTCAAAAATTCTGTTATGGAGAGGGCAGTGTGACATGGGGCGTTGTCATGATGGAGCATCCATTTGTCTGCAATGTCTGGTCTCACGCGAATGACCCTTTTTCTAAGCCTTTCAAGGACGTCTCTATAAAAAATTTTGTTGACAGTTTGTCCTGGAGGAACAAATTCCTTGTGGACGATTTCCCTTCTGTCCAAAAAACAAATTAGCATTGTTTTGATCTTCGATTTGATCATTCGAGCTTTCTTTGGTCGAGGAGAGTTTGCGGTGTGCCACTCCTCACTTTGCCTCTTGGTCTCAGGATCGTATTCAAAAATCCATGATTCATCACCTGTGATCACACGACTAAAGAAATCTTGCTCATTAGCGATTCTGTCAAGAAGATCAAGACACTNAGCGATTCTGTCAAGAAGATATAGACACTTGTTTTTTCAATTGTCCTTCTGCTGAATTGTGAGGTTTTTCGGCACAGACCTTTCGCATGTGCAAATGTTCACTCAAAATTTTATGAACGGTAAATCAGTTCAAATTTAATTGTTCACTCAACATTCTTAATGTTAAACGACGGTCTGATCTCACAAGAGTGTTCACACGTTCGATGTTTTCATCAGTTTTCGAAGTTGAAGGCCTCCCTGAACGGTGTTCATCTTCAACGTGTTCTCTGCCTTCCAAAAATGATTTGTGCCAGCGAAAAACTTGAGCTCGGGATAAAGAATGTTCCCCATAGGCCTGTTTTAACTTTTCAAACGTCACACTTGCCGATTCTCCAAGCTTAACACAAAATTTAATGGCACAACGTTGCTCCAAATTCCGCTGTTCCATTTTGCTTGACGCACAACCAAAACACAACTTCACTAATAGCAGTCACAAAAATCACGTAGTTAACGGAAGGAGTTGAAACTCGCACTGAGCTATGGGAGGGTACTGATACACGTGCCCTATCAAGGACAACAGCGCAGCGTTGCCAAATCGCTTGTAGTGTTGCCAGTCTCATTACTTTTCTGCCTGACCTCGAATGTATCCATTTGCGAATGAGATTTATTCTAGAATTTGTCCATACGTTATTGTCATGTTATATTAATAGCCTAGTTAAGAGGGTTAAAGTGATGTCAGCTGTAAATGGTAGAACCATATTGGTTTTATCATCACATGACTGTGCTACTGCTGTAAGGATCTCGTTCCTTACACAAATGTGTTTTCTTCTGAGTGGTTCTTCAGAGATTTCGCAAGATCAAAGACGTTAGCTCGCGTTCGGTGAGAGAAGCACTTGTCCAAGGACCTTCCATAGCTTCGAACTATTTCTACGTACATAACTGCGTATTTGATCTTTGTAAATTTTGTTCCTTCGGATACAACTCTCCATAGAAGTATCTTACACATGTTTCTGAGTCGCTTCGACATTTTGTAGTTACCCAACTACGTATTCGTGGAAGAAGGGCTGGGAATAAAAAAATGCATTTCCGGACACATGTGAAGCCAGGGCTTCCTCAGTTTTATTTCCAGGCGTGTAACGACTCTTACAAAAAGATGCAGCTTCCTCAAGCTCCAGATGTTGTTGTGGACGGAAGGGTAGATTATGGGTGTGTTAATGAGGGTATACACGTCACGACGACTATATACGGGAACATTATTGGATAGAAAGTTCAAACCATGAGAGATTTGAAGCAAAATCTTACGGGTTATTCTTATATATTTATCAAATGCGAAAACTCTTTAGTTCAATATGTTCATGTTCAACTTTCGGTCAGGTGAAAATGGCGACTAGCCGCGAATCGAACCCGGGACTCCTGCTTTGATCGCAGGGGTGTTAACCACTACACCACCCGTTCGTCTTCTTCAGCTGTACACCATTTCCACTCAAACCTAAACCCCAGGGTTCGCAGTTGGGGAAGGCGAACTGGTGGTGTAGTGGTTAACACCCCTGCGATCAAAGCAGGAATTTCCGGGTTCGATTCGCGGCTAGTCGCCATTTTCACCTGACCGAAAGTATCACATATCGTCTCGTGTAGGATACTCAGAAGAAATATATGCATGCTCATGTTTAGTTTGTGCATATGATCTTAATAAATTTCTGGCCAGACAAGCCTCATAATCTCTTTAAACGAGTCAGGGTGATTTCACAATAGACATTTAATGGATTGGAAAGTTACAGTTCACCTGTATCTTTATGTGGTATTATGTATGTTTGAGTATACTCTCTCTTTTAGCATTACACCAGGACTCAGTAGTTGGTCATCCTTGCTGTTTTATTCATTATTTTCCCTCTCATTGAGCTAGTAATCCAAAGATGCAATTTTGTTACGAGTAAAGGGATTAAAACCTTGTATGTTTGTAATGTAGGCTATATACCTGTCGTTTTCAGTGATGGTCGGTTTCCGTGTGCTGAAAATAAACGCGTTGTGGAAGTTTGCAGATGTCACAAGTGATGTCCTAGAATCTATTTCAGTTACATCTGACATGCTGTATTCTTCACATGTGACACACATAATGGAGGTAAATGGGGACGCACTTATCCCTAATGGATGTTTTTCCTCATTTAAAGTTAAATAAACTTAAACCCGACTCTTGGTTCTGAAAATATTTTTTTTATTTAATACTTTTGTTACACTTTTACGTGTGATGTTACTCGTAAGTTATTTGCAAGAAGTTGACTATTCTCGAATCTGATAAAATGGAATATTGAGGATCGAAATATGTGAATGAAGTCCACAACATTTCATTAGCATAGTTTCATTACTTGTAACTTCTAGTGCATTGAGAAGAAAATTATCCCAACAAAGGGAAAATCTATTTCAACAATTTAACAAAAAAAATTAACTTTTCATTTTCTATTCTGGTCTATTTATTAAGGTTTTGTATTAAAGTATCTAATGAATTTTGAACGCTAATTTTTTAAATTTTTATTACTTAAATTTGTACTTTTCGAATGATGACCGAAGTACTTTTCGAAATTTCCGATTAAACGTATGATAAAGGTGTAGTGATGATTCAGTATTTTCCCTCCTTTCACAATTAAGGAGAAACGAAGAGTGTATTATTGCAAGGAAATGTACGAGGTATCTCTGCGAGTATCTATTCTCTAATCGAATCGGTATAGTTTCATAGTTAGCATTTTTCAGTTCTTTTCATCTCAACACATGGATTTGGTTATCGTATAGGTGGTTTTAATAGTATGTACAGAAGAGTATATTTGTATTAATCATTCTTATTTAAAAGTCATTTGTTTGTTCATATATTTAAGATTCAATTGTAAAGTTGATATTGATCTAACAACAGTGGCGGATCTAGACCGTAATCATCAAGGGGGGGGGGTAACCGGGGAGCGTTTTTGTTTACAAATTATGGTTTTACGACTCAAATTTTATAAATATTACTTTTAAATAGAATTCATTAAATAAATAATTAACAATCTGGTATTATTAATTACAATAGTTATTAATTAAAGTTATAAATATGGTATAATTAATTTTATTAATTTGGTGTTATTAATAACGATAACAATTATATAGTTAATAAAATATATTGTTTATAACTAATAACAATTAGTAATATGGTAACACATTTATAAAGTATGCCATTTATCAACTTCAATCAGTTAAAGAGTTCAGGGTTTATTCCCCGTATAAATCCTCCACTGACCTAACATTTATGTCTCTGACATAAAACTTATATGAACACGAAAGAGTTGTATTTTCGTCCTATGATTGTAGCTTTTACAAAATGTGGTCTTGGTTGTGACGGAATTTCTATTAAAGAACCTTTTATTCTACCAAATATTCTCATGGAAAGGAATATAATGACCTTTCTCGTATTGGTGTAATTATGTTTTCGTTTTGTGCTCTACAGAACGCGAGGGTTTAATTTCACGTTTTTGTTTGTGTTTCAGGTGAGGTGCCTCGCACTGGCGTTTTAATATCCTGAATCTAGAATAAGGTAAATAACGACGCGAGTGCTAAGAGTAGCGCAGTGCCGTGAGTGGTTGGGGGGCGCTCGATGCTAAAGGCTACAGACCGCTGACCCATGGCCGCTTGAGCGTGGACTGGGAGGTCCGACCGCTACCCACACGGCAGACGCGATACCATCGCCTGCCCCGCGCCGTAGTCTTTTCTCAGAAAAACCACTGGAGGAAACTCCCTTACTCTTTTCTAGAAGCAACGCTAGAGGCGAGCACCTTTTCTTTCTCGTCTTCCTCATTTTCCATTATTTACTGGTGGTTCCTCTTTGCATGGTTCATCCTGTTATTCTTTTGGTGTATTTTCTTATTCCTCTTATTTCTTCCACCTCCTTCGTGCGGTGCTCTCTCAAATAGAGGTAATATATCCGCCAGAGCAAATAGGCTTAAGTGCCCCCCCCCACCCAAAAAAAAAAAAAAAAAATCATATGANCAGTGGTAATGAATTTTAATTCCATTATTGAGCAAAATTTTGAATTATTTGAGTTTAAATACTATGCGCTTATATGCTGATTATATATCCGCGAAAAAATAAAATCGTTAAAACATATCAAAGGAATGATGTTAAGATTTTTCATACCATACGGGGCATTTTCAAGAATAATTCACCAAAAACTGTGAAAAATACTGTTCTACCGGAAATGGCTGCCGCATCCGTGCATGCGACCCCTGTCTAAGGAAGAGTCAAATGAGAGTCTAAATTAATTATTAAGTTTTAAAATCACAAAATAATTGTTCTCGCTCTATAATAAAATATAGTAGAATGAATTATTAATTAATAAGAACTACTTTGGTGAATATTTACAAATTTCGTGAATAGTCGGCAACTTGGCTTCAGTCAACGCGCTTATAATAGCTTAAGGTAGTACTAGCGTAGGTAGAATTAAATCACTAAAATATCTTAAATCGACATAAATAAACAGAACAACATGTACTTATTGTGGGTCAACGTTAGAAAAACATACTTCACCGGCCATTTAAATGAAATAACTGCAATTAGAATTGATGATAAAGTGCATTGCGTCTTATAGAGAAAACCCTTATTAAAAAAAGACCAAGTTTTAAATCTCGAAAGTGATGGAGGTTTACTCTGATATGTTGTAAATGTTCCGTAGTATTTTTCACACCTTTTACCTATAGGTCACCGGACATCTGAGAAAGATATTTCACTGTTTCCGAGGTGAAATACATAAATCATCAATCCGTTGCGCTCGGTCGCCATGTTTTTATATATTTCAAACGAGCTCCTGAGTATTGTTAATACTATACTATTAACTGATGGATAGTAATTAAATCGTGGTTTTTCATCATTATAATTCGTAATGTTGTGTTCTTAAACAATAACAGCAAAAAGGAAACACTTGTACATCTCAGTGATTTGACTAGCTTGGAGTGCTGGTCCCACCTTAACCTCGTATATTTCCCTGTTCCCTCCCACCACTTTCATCGATCTCTCCTTCCACGCCCCTGTCTCTTCCTCCCGTTCCTTACCTAAACGCTATCGCTCGCAATCGTTTCTTGGAAGTGTTTGCGAATGCGCTGGTCAATGCCCGCTTCTGCTCTCACGAGATTCCCAGTGTGGCACTGGCTCGTGGGGTCGTTTATTTGCCGGACTGTTTTTACAGCGCCCGAGAAGCCGACGCGGAGATTTCGGACGGTGATAAAGGAAGGGGATTAAAGTTTGAAAAAAACACTGGCAACGCAGGATTGATAAATAGCTCGAGGGTGGGAAAGCTATATAAATAATACCGCGTTTTCAATGTTACCTAGCCAGATATTGTTTTATGTAGATGATGAGAAATGACGCGCTTTATCCTGCTTTAACAATAAGCTATCTTTAATGAGGATTTGTTTTTCGCTAAATAATATTTTGAGTTACTATTCGTGAGTTTTTTCGAAATAAACGCATCAATTCTCGTGTATTCAATCATGAATGGATAGTACAAACCGAAAATATTTGACTTACTATTGGGTCTTACGAAGCAACTTGTTGATAGACTACAATCATTGTATCAAAGTTTTGCAATTTTTATGGATACGGTATGTGTATTTGCGTCTCAATGAAAAACTTAACGTTTGCGTTTAGTTCCATATATTTAGTCAACTTCTATGTGATTTACTTAAACGCAGTTCATTGACCTAATCATTATTTCATTCATCATTTTCTTATAACAGTTCATTCTCCAATTTCGTTGTTTTTCAAAAACTTTGCTAAAACGAACTGACACGTTATGAAGGAATACAATTTATTCTATCGGACTCAATTAAATGCGGTGATTATATAATAATTAAATTAAAACGTTTAAAACTATTTCTGCAGCCACCAACGAGTGATAAATAGAACTATGTTTTCAATAAGTTACCGGAAGTGCAGTACAGTCCCGAGCGTTGTTGCCGTGTGTATTCAGTCCACGAATTGGACTCCACAGCGGAGAAAGTTATTCCAGTCAAAGGACTGAATTCGGGCGGCAACAACGTGCGCAGCTGTATTTATTACTGGCTGATCGTTGTATAAGTAGTTTTAAGCATTTTAATTCGATGATATTGAGATGACGGTATTTTCCTCAGTACGACAGTGTAAATTTTATTCCTTTATTATATGTTTGGTCATTTTTACCAATATTTTAGAGAAAAAAAACATTAGACATTATATGTGTTTTGCATGTAGAAGCTTGAAATTGTTAAATGATGTTACAAAGAACAGTAATCATTGACTAAATAAGAATAATTTTTTCCGCTCGTAGTTTATTTTATGAAAAATAATCAAGTCGACATATCGGCAAAAACTGTAATAATATCTTGTGTTTTTAATCATTTTAGATTTTAAAAACGATAATTCAATCATAAAACCAATTTATTCAGTTGAGTTCATGCTGAAGAACATGCCAAATCCAAAGGTGTTAACTGTTTTTTCTACGATTTTTGTTGTGCCTTCTACAGCTATTAGAAGTCAGTACTCTATAGTAAAAAAATCCCATAATGACTTCTAAGTATTGTAGTATCCGAATTGCTTGGGATGTCGTACTTAAAGATTAGGAGGAATCCTCTGAATTTTGATATCATATCCACAGTGCAGTCCAAATGTTCGTTATAACTATAAACGATGGATTTGGAATATCTAATATTTTTTTAATTTGTAAAGTTAAATTCTTTACTACAAATAAAAATTATTCGATGTTCACTTCTGAAACAGGATCTCCCTTTCCTAAAATTAGATCCTGCTTCATCGCTACTTCCACGATCTTTCTGTCGGGAATTGTTTTCCCCAGGGGATATAGAGCATGGGACCATGTATAATGTCGCACCTTGCTGAAGGCGCCCAAAGTCTTCTGAAGGGATACGTTCAAGCGATCAATATGAGGAGCTCGTCACCCCCACCTACGTATTAATTCCTGCCGCCCCCTCTCCCGGCTCTGTACCCTCCCCTCTGCCACCCACCCTCCACACCGAGACGAGGTGCGAAGCAACATCGCACCCTTGCGGGAGGAAATCATTGCTTCGCTGTTGCGACAATGAGTCGAGTCAGGCAGAAGATCCGCTCATGTTTTCGTATTCTCTGCGCCGGTCACCGTGCTGTATTTTCTGAATTTCGTGTTTTTTCTTCGGGGTTAGTCGGCAAAGGGTGCGGAAGGCGTACAGTTTTGTATAATGGCGTTTGTTAGTCAAATTCCGTGCTGCATTTTAGCTTCTGAAATTTTGATTAGTATACAGTTTTAATTATTCATTTGTTTCAGCTGTTCTATTTATCTTTGAGGATAGTTTTGTAGATTATACTTAAGGGGAGACTGTAGGCAAATGGATTTTAAAAAGAATCGATTTTTCGGTATTTTAAGGATTTGAATTGCCCACTCTTTTCTGCGTAAACTGTTCTTTGTTTCGTTCGAATCTGATAATTAATTCACGAGCTATATATTTTTTCCTGAACGCCTCCACACGCAAGACATTTAATGCCACATTTTTTAAAAAAATTGAACATATATGTTCGTAAATAAAACTTATTTTTTATTTGCACCAAAGACACCAGAAGGAAGAAAAGATCACTGAAAAGAAAGCTGGAAGACCAGTATGGTTCAAGAAAATATTAATGTAAGTTTCTATTGGGAATTTCTTCAATGACATACGTGTGTTAACTTTAAATCAAATTTTCTCCAAACTTTTTTTCAGTTTCAGGTACAATTATCTCAAAAAACAAAAAGAAAAATACCCATTAAGATTCAAACAGGATAGAAATACCCGAGTAAATTTAGAAAAATTGTTAAGGCAGAAAATTGTTTGTAAATTATAATGTGTGAAAATAAAAATTAACAATAGTCATAAAATATCCAAATTTGTTTACCAGTTTCAATAAATCTAATGTAGTAGTTCAATTTACTTGAGATTATTGTTAAATATGATATCCATGTACAAGAAAAAAGTCAAGAGTTCTAGCTTCAGTAGTTTTTCCATAAACTTTTATACGAGTATTCACGCAATATCAGTCTGACAACGATCATATGAGAAAAATTATATTAACGCAGTTTATTTTAACAATTTCGAAGTGATTCAGTCTATGTCGTTTTATTGTTTTCAAGGTATCAGTTTTGTCATTTTTCTATTTAAAGTATCCTTTGGAATATTTATAAGTATCTAAAGAAATAATGGGTAATGGACTGCTATCAAAAGAAATGAAAAAGAAAAGTACTTCCAATGTATAAATTCATAATGAAATCTGTGTATCTTCGTGATAACATCTTTTGGGTATCATTGCGTCCGTTACGTTTTCACTACGAAAACCGTGAAGTATTTCATCATTAAGTAATCAGTGGTTGCTTCCGAAAATCATTAAGTAATCCCTGGTTGCTTCATGTGTCATTGCTTTTGCCTCATTGAATTTTATTTATTTTATTTTTTTTAATTTTTTGTGAGGCTTTACGGCTCGTCGACATTAGATTATTAGAGTCCTAAAATTTTGTACAGGTAGGGAAATGCAGTTACGCACTAAGGAGAGCCAACATGACTCTCCCCGCGTGTGGGACTCGCCGAATGACTCGACCATACCCACTAAAATCCCTCCTGAATTACAACTCAAAACTCAAATATCAACACATCTCAAAACTTTACACACATCATTACAAAAATAAAATTAAAAAAAGAAGAAAGAGGAAAATGAAAGATACCCTTGCGTCGGGATCGAAAAGAACAAGAGGTGACCAAGGAAGGTCAGGAAAGAGAAAGGAAGGAGCCTTGCACAAGAAAGTGGAAGCAATGCCAGACTCAGCTCGGGGCCCCGTGTTTGCGAAACACGCACTTACTAGATGTAAGTCCCCGGGGGCGGGGGGGAAATGAAAAATACCCTAGCCCTAATAGCGATTGATAATCATTGTTTTTGCGTCATTGATGTTCGAAGAAATAATTGCGTTCTTTTAGGTCCGTTGAACGTTTTTTAAACTAGTCGTACCACAATTGTTTCTGGTGATATGAGAATCATTCCTGTCGATGATCTCGAGCTATTAAATTCCTGTACCAAATATTTTCTTTTATTCTGGAACTGACCGTCTCTCTGTTTCCTTGTTCAACTTCTCCCTTTTCTCCTTTCAATGCTTTGAGAATAGAAGATGTATGGTTTGGATAATGACTATGCTTAGATTTTTGTTTTCACGAAAATATGCGTGAGAGCTTGTTTAAATGAATAAGAAAATTGAAAACAATACTATTAAAATTAATTTGGAAACCGAAAACTTAGTATTACTCCTGGAGAAGAAATATATTTTGAATTTATTTAAATGTTTTCAATAAAATTCTTCGGTTTTCTTGTTCCGCAGTTTTTTGTTGTTGTTTTTTTTATTATTTTTCGTTGTATTAAGATAATTCAGTGAAATGTGATTGGTAACATTTTTGTCTTCCTCTTATTTAGGGAAGTTTAGGTTATCTTACTTATTTGGGAGCTTTTACGTTTCTTTATGCGCTGTGCTATCTCATACTTTTATTTTTTTCAATTATCTAGATATCTATTTGAAAAATAAACTCAAGAAGTTGAGAAGAGAGAATGAAAATTTACAGTCGAAATTTGAGATATGTAAGTGCGGAGTCGATTCCTTTCACCCTCAGAACAGGGGGAGGGTGGGAAATTTATAGAATCCACGAACAGACAGGAATAATAGACGAGAAGTTGGGAAATACCTTTTCGATTCTTCAACTAGTTTTTTTCTTCTATTTACTAGTACTAACGTTAATGTTCCCAAATCCGTATATTAATATAAAAAATATTGCGAAAAAAGTATTCAATTACCTACAATTTACATGTTATTTCTTTTTACGATTGTAGCTTTGTTAGCTACAGAGATGTCCGTTTTCAAAGTTCACTATTCTTTATAACAAATATCTTTAATATATCTACCTAAACATAAATGTGCATTATGAAAGTTTACAATTCTTCATTCGCTCATAAACAATTGTAATATACGTACCTATCTAGACTATTCCTTCATATTTTGTGAAAGCAATAATAATCTTTTTACGGGAAGTTGTGGGCATTTCTTGTAAATTTCTTTTTCTAGCTGTTTTATTTTGTGTTGATAAATGATGGTCGAAAGCGAGAGAAAAAGATGGTACATTATGTGGAGTCACCGTCGAGTTTAATGAAAGTATAATAGACAATGACAGGATAGTTTGCAGCATATTAGAGATGCCTTTGATGTGTCAGTTGATGAATTGAGCGAAAGAAAAGACGCGATTTCGTGAACTTTGTATGTGAAGCTAAAGTTGCCTCATTATTTCGGTTGTTTGAACTGTGAAAACACCCGTATTGTGAGAGTAATAAATTTGTAACTTTTACTCGAAAATATGCAACAAAGCAGGATCGTAACGGATATAGGGTAAGAATGCTCAGTTTTCTGGTTACATAATCAAAATGTACATTGTAAATTTTTTACTTTGTGACAGAAATAAATGGAGACAAAGTATGGTATTCTCTGTGACTCGTACCTTACTGTGACTTTAAATCCGTCTACACATTTTGCGCTGGGGAGGAGCGTTTACTGTCTCTTCTTTTTAACATGGAAATAAATCCTGTAATAAGTTATCTGTGTAAGATTCCTGTGAATTTCGCTTAGAAAAAGTGGTATGGGAACTGGTGACAGTGAGAGGGGACTCAATTAGAAATAATCGCAGGGGATATATATATATATATATATATATATATATATATATATATATATATATATATATATATATATATATATATATATGTGTGTGTGTGTGTGTGTGTGTGTGTGTGTGTAATGTGTTTTTCGTCACGTGTATATCAAAAGGTATTACATGATTTCAGTCCTTTAGAATGTTATCTTTTTCTTTTTCACACATTCTTCCATAAATCAAGTCGTTAAATTTCTCATTTCCCCCAGAAAAATCGCACCGTACATTCTTGTCCAGTCGCAATTGTTTCATCTCACTCAATTGAATTTTCTTTACGTAACGCCGCGCCCATGTGAATTCCTTGAAAGTCGAGTATCTTCTCGCTTCGCCTTGAGATGAATGCGTGCGCTATTGCCGAAGGATAGCGACCACGCCAACTATAACAGAGCGGCCGCTTGTTCTCACGACCTCACGCCCGCGCTTTGCATTATGGATGAAGACATATTCGCGTCGTATCGTCCTCGTCGCCGCCGTTGCGAGACGTGTCGTCCGACAAACGAGACGAAAGTCAACCACCTTGGTG
Organism: Laupala kohalensis; assembly: GCA_002313205.1. NCBI lineage: Eukaryota > Metazoa > Arthropoda > Insecta > Orthoptera > Trigonidiidae > Laupala > Laupala kohalensis. The sequence goes on from NNCF01127815.1 coordinate 753,018, forward strand.
ACGAGAAATAGCTCGCGTCTGAGCGCGAACGGATGTTCTCTATGCATAATGACTTGGGTCTCGTACGCTATCCGCAAAGGGCGCCCTCGTCACGTATGCTGACGGTCATTATCGACGCGAACAATTAGAGGTCACTCTTTTGTTTGGCAAAGAAGAGGCGCTTTGGCGGTGAGGGGGTGTTGCGTCTGCTTCTTATGTGCGCCTCAAGGTTCTTGACTCAGACGGGCGATTGCATAATTACGCATTCTATAGTCTACGATTAAGGTAGTGTCCTACGCATTGTTTTGTGTATTTTGTGTGACTGGACAATTTTTACTTTTTGACTACGATACGAATTTCCCTACACGCGGTAGACGTTATTATACTTTAAAATACGATGTGTGATTTTTTTTCCATTGTAGTATTTGTAAATGGAAGATGTAGAGTGCTATTGAAACTTATCTACATGGAGTGATAGGAGGTAGGAGGGTAGAATGGTATTAGTATAGGTGGGCAGGTTAGCTGGGTTTACCAACAACTTGATCCACGTGGAGGGGTTAGTTGAAGTGGTTAGTTATAGATTATTCTTGATACTAGAGGAAGGAGGGTTCGCTTTTCAGTCGTCACAGCTACAAGAACTGGGACCTTCATGTGAAAATCTACAAATTTTCCTCGCCCCACCGGGAATGGAACCCGGAATGACTTAAAGAGCAAGAACGATTCCACCTGAGCCACCAGAGGGACGATGAGTGAATGAGTACAGGTTAAAATAAGATGTGTGAATATATTTTGAGATTCCAAAATAAATTTGTTCGTTAAGCGAAGAGTATAAAGTCGTATAGTGTTGTGTGATCACAAAGGAGTCAGAAGAGTCACAAGCGGAACTTAACAAAAACCCATTCTGCCCGGAATTTGACTATCTTGTATCGCTTGTCCCCTCTGAAGGTGGGACCAGCACTGGAAGTTTTTCAAATCACGAAGATGCATGATTATTTGATTTTACTTTCTCATATACGTAATATATAGAAAGTATTGTAATCGTGAAAAAACTCGAAAACGAGATTTTTGCGGAAATATTCATTTTGGAGACCCCTGATTCCGAAAAAGTGTTTTTTGGCTGGACGTCCGTCCGGTCTGTCCATCTGTCCATCCGTCTGTGCGCAGCACTCTTGACCGAATGGAAATATATATTTGTTTTTAACATTTTTCATATTTAGGATATAATTTACTTTTGACATATACACGTGCTTTCTATTTTCTTTTTACTTGAACACAAAGGGCACTTCACATGAAGGTGAAAGTACAATTTTGAATATTTTTTTAAAAACTGGTCCAACGATTTTGTTGAAATTTTCTGTACGTAAAGTAGAATTAGTGTGCATTACATCCGCATTAGCGGTATTTCTCTTTAAAGTTAGGTATAGACGCAGTAAAATAATTTTTGTTTGCTACACTTCCACATTAGTTTACTGTTTCAAGAAGCTTGAATAATATTTTGCATATATATGATTAAAGGAGAATGTACTTGAAGTGTGTTAATATGTTTGAAATCTATTAAAATTTTAAAATAAAATAAATTTAAAAAAATCCCTGGTTGCGCGCCAGGGCAGCTGACCGGCGGGTGAGGGCGCGCGTGGCGACGCATTAGCTGGGTTACTCCCGCACCGCAGGGTCACTAACTCTGTGTTGTTGATTAATATGTAGCAGTGTAAATGGACCAAGCAGACGTAAAGTGAAACGAAAGATATGATAATGAGATACGTAGGACAGACTGCAGATGCGAAGATACATCAATTTCTGTCTGCAACGATATTACATTTACATAACACTTTTACGATATTTTTTGTCACTATGCTGCAGATGGAGAAACGCATATGAGAAAATGTGCAATGGTTTTGCACCACTACTTTATGTTATTGTTCTAATTATCTGAAAACACAACAATGTAAATAATAACCGAGGAAAAACCTGTCTTAATTTCTGTTCGTTCGGCGTTTTTGATGGGGAGACTGCACAAGTTAGTATTCCATCGCCGTTTTACCGCGCGCTCTACCAGTGGCTTACTGGAACCAAGGTGANGTAAATGACAAGGATGATTGAGTGATGAGGTGAGACGATTATGAGTAAATGTCGTGGTGGAATGAAGGGCAGGGGAAACGGGAGAACGCCGCGAACACAGCTTCGTCCAGCACCACGAATTCTACTTGGATCTTGAACCGGCGTCCCGAGAGGTAGAGGGCGAGTACACCAGGCACTACACCCTTTCTAGCAGTTAAAGCCTAGAATAAAACATATCCCGGCACGCGTTTGAAATGCACACGAGCATATGTAAACGGCGACAGAACGCACCGCGATTTATGCGCCACACCTCGGAAAAAGTGATATCGTTTTGTTAATATCTTGTGACATGCAGATACAAGTATCTTAAACATTACGGAAAATTAAGTATAAATCACAATTAACTTCCACGTCTTTCGTGATTTAAAAATAAGTCATTTTTTTAGAAAAATCTTTCCTCCTTAAGAAACGATGTATTACTCTATCAATTATCGTCGCAATTATTTCGTTCAGTGACCGGTGAGGTTTAATGTTTTTCAAGTATGAAATCACAATAAGTACAATGGACCTGTTACTCTGTTCATTTGTGCCAATTGCCCCTTTGGTGGCTCAGGTGGCAATGTTCTTGTTCTTTAACAAGTCCTCCCGGGTTCGAATCCCGGTGGGGCCACAACAATTTGTTGCTTTTCACATGTATGTCTCAGTTCATATAGCTGTCACTATTAAAAAGCGAATTAATTCCTCGAGAATCAAGGATAATCTAACTATTACTAACAACTCCTACTATCACTTCCACGTTTGTGAAGCTGTTGGTAAACCCAGCTAACCCGCCCATCTACTAACAATAGCCCTAGCACCCACCTTCCACCTCCTATCGCTCCATGGCTTCTCTCGATACCGAATGCTCTGCGACAACGCCGCAATCCATCTGTGCAAATGACATTTGTAGTTGGCTGCGTTTGTGGTTCTGCGACGACCTTCTATGGCGCGGCGCGTTTGACAGACAGGAAATGCGCAGAGCACGTAGTCCCGGCGACGTGGTATAGTTTCTCGAGTCCTTTGCATATTCCTGTCTCGTGCTGATGAACAGACTGCTTCGCGGACGAGTTATGTGGCTTGACACCCTCCTCGGAGATGTTGAAAAGTTGTATTAACAGTTGTTTTAATTAGGGGCTTGCGTTTTTTAATTCACGTAATTTATACAGGTTTAGCAGTTTTGTGTGTGTGTG
>NNCF01127815.1:756316-832595 GCA_002313205.1 Laupala kohalensis
TTCTCCAGCCGAAACCATCGGGCAAGGGTAGTAGGGTACTTTTTTTTTACTAAGATAACAAAATATACGAGAAAATTAAATATCACCGGAATAGAGCAGCAGCGCATGGAACAGGAAATATTGAGAAACACAAGATGGCGAGAAATATATTGACTGATTCGACTAGACGAGACAAACCTAAAAAAAAAAAGAGATAGTGCCCTAAAGGTAAGGACCCAGGTAATGGTCCTTGGCAGAGATACTGGGTTGATTTTGTATAAATAAAAGGAATAAAATAAATTTAAATTGTCTCATGAATATTTACTGATTTTTACATAACTACTATCTGATGATTGTGGAGCTTTCGTTGGTAGTGGATTATCAGTACTTCATCTTGGCATGGTTACATACGTTATAGGGCCATCTTGACCCGGGTTTTTCTGTATCTTGATCAAATAACTTTTGATGACGAGTTTTTTACCCATCTTTTGTTCGTTTCCGGACAGTATTTAAGCTTATATTCATCCACGTGGTGATACGCAGGTATCAACTGTTTTTTTGTCAGTACATTTTTATTACTATTAATTATATTTCATCCCGTTGGTGGTTTTGATTTGTTATATTTACCTTCGATATATTTATACTTATCAACAATTGTGAAATTCTCTTACTCCGTTCATTCCGAATGGCCGCCTTTAGTTCTTGATCATTATTTTCCTCGTAGCATCTCTTGTATCATTAGGAATTGATTTGTCTCTAACGAAACAATTATTTAGCGTGTGAAGTAGTTGACCAGATGTATGATAAACGCCCCGAAATTTTGAGTCAACTTGTCTATTCTCTTACTATTTCCTTTTATCTTTCATTTTTGAGTATTCACGGAGGGAGGGGATGTTCGCAACGTGCTTCAGTTAAGCTGTGTATGTCTTCGCGCAAGCAGGATTATTTAAAAAAAACGTTTTTTATTCATTAAAAATTCAGATTTGTTATTTTTCATGAATGAAAATTTTGTGAAAGATACTAGTGACTTTATTTAACGTAAATATCAAAATAAATTAATAGATAAATAAACTTTATCGTCAAAAAAGTAGTTACAAACTGCCTATGACCATTTTTCCCTATTTAATTTGACCATATGGTCACCTCGTTTCATAGTTATAAAGAGAGAAACCCAAAATTTGAGGTAATTCGAGAATCTACTTATTTTCTATCCGCGCGCCTTTTTGATATCACTTATTTTGTTGACATAGTCCTCAAAGGTTTCAATCAATGCTGTTTTCAATCAATTTCTTTTTGTCCTTCAAATTTAGTAAACCACGTATGACCACGTGGATAATTAAATTACTCTCCGGAAAAAGCAAGGGACCATCGCATCAATTCCTATCAAGGGCCCAAGGGCAGTGGTGGATATTATATTTATAAAAAAATTGTCTTTATTAATAGTGTAGATACGTAAGCGTTTTGAGAGTAGGAAACGGGTGTATGTAAGTGCGTGTCTTGTTCCGGGGGCTTCAAACGGAGGAGTGGGTCAGTGGGGGCGGCAGCAACGCCGCGCCGCTGCCGGAACCGGTCGCGAGCCCGTGGTCGCCGTTGCCTCCACTCTCTTCTGCTTAGCATGGCTCCTCCGCTGTAGGGGCCTTAATCAAGAGAGAAACGTCAGAGGAGGAAATAAAATACGGAATTTCTCATATTTCCGGAAAATATCACGCGCAATTTCTCATAGTGGTTTCGATCAGCTGTGGTTGGTCACCTGAGTGTGTCGTGTCTCCCACTTTTTATCCACCAATGAGAGGCGAGTAATAGCTGGCGCGCCAAAGGGGCTATGAGAATTTGTTCGTGGGAAATATAGTTATGAGAAATTACTCTGTCGATTCTCTCTCGATTGAGGTCTCTAGTCGGCGGCTGTGGCGGAGGCGACGCAGGCTAGACAAGCGCGGTGGCAGCGGCAGCGAAGAATATAATCACCGGGACAGGAAGTTGACGGCTGGCCGCGGTGTGCCCGCACCTGCTGCCCCCGCCGTTGCCGCTGTCGCCTCGCAATGCCGCTCACCTTGGTCCAGGACGCCTTCTTACCCGCCCCCGTTGCCGCGAGCGCAAAGAGACCGAGCAGGTTAGCGAGGCGCACGCGCGCACGCATGTTTGTTCGGTCGGGAGCCGGTTGGTTGTCGGCGGTTGCGATATGGTCTCCTTCTGAGGTGACTGCTGAGGCTTCTGTACGCCTTGAATACTCTGTTGCTTGTTCCTGTTATATTATACGTGTTGGAGAGCTCGTAGCGTGGAAACCATTTCCTGAAGTTGTGACTCGCGTCTGGAACTTATTAGTTGAACGATACAATACGATATGAATCGGTGATTGCTAAAAGGATTATGAGTCAAAATATGAATTTTTGAGTGAAACTACTTTTTTTTTTAATTCTTAGAAGTAAACTCATATTTAACAAGTAGTCACATATTTTGTTTTTCAATTTCTTTGTTTTCATTTTCCCGATAGTTAAAAATTCTGACTCACGTTACTTATAGAAATCACCGATTCATATGCTTTCTATTATCAAGTAAAAAGTCCTTTCTTGCCATATCTGCATGTTTATTTCGTACATTTTAACAACTTTCGCCAATTCCTTCTGCCAATCATAACGCGGTAGAACTGAGGTTTTGTATTGATCAATATAACTGAAAATAGTTCCCTGACACATTCAGACGTGAATTTAACCAAAGCATAAGCGAATGTGAATCCCATCTCTATATACGTCCTCTTTAAATGGGAATCTTTCTCGACGGTCCATGATGAAATATCAACGTTTTTTGCGAGTAAATGATACCAACCGAACAGAAGAAGTTCACGATTCTACCCTTTTTTGAACATTTCATGGTGAATTGGACACGTAGTATTATAATATTTTTAGTCAAAGGTTAGGGAACTTCACTGACTTAATTTAGTAGAGGTCTAATGGAATGGGAACAGGGGCACATGAAACATCAACTCATATGGAGATCGTAGCAGAGATGAATTCTATTGATTTTTTTAGATTCATACAGTACATTTTGGCAAAGCTGAAGAGACATACGCAGAAAGAACGATGTTTTTTTTTATTTCAACAGAAAGATAATATTTGAATTAATATTATATTTTTGACAATACCGTGGATATCAATTCTCCGTAAATACTGGTTTATTAGACCTTGTTCAATTAAGAAATAGAGTGCGAATAATTGTCATTAATTTCAACAAAACTTTAGTGTCTTATCCAGGACGTTAAAACTACAGACCTCTCTATAACGATAACAAGGGACTGGACATTTTCATAGTTATAAAGAGCGAAACCCAAAATTTAATGTAATACGTTTAAAAATAAAGTAATACATTAAACTCACAACAAATATTTATTCAATAATATATTATAACATTTTTAAGTACATTAAATTAAAAAAAACTCCTTTCCCTATTTTCTGCTGTATCTACATTTTTACCCTGTTTCACCATCTTTCTACTCTATTTTCAATTAATGGAAGGAGTTCGTCTTCCTATTCTGCTTCTTTTTCCAATTCCAAAACCTAACCTGACGTAGTCCTGAAGCTGCAAAAACACTGAAACGACTCCAACGACTGAAATTCCATCGTTATGAAGACACCAATATCGGTGTAGAGAAAAAATCAATACATTGTTGCTATGGCAAAACAAAAACAAAGCGTTATAAAGAGACACTACTGTATTATTCAAAAACACTTAAGGTATTATATTCGCGTTGACTGATGTCATGTTGATTCACGGAACTTGGAAATATTCACCAAAGTAATTCTTATTAATTAATAATTCATTGCACTGATTTTTTAAATATTGGACGAGAAATTATTTTGTGATTTTCAAACTTGATAACTCATTTAGACTAGTTTGACTCCTCCTTTGAAAGGGTCGCATTATCTTCAGTCACGTGATGCGGCTGCCATTTCCGTTCGAAAAGTATGTTAAACCGGTACTTTTGCTGGAATATCAACAAAAAATGTTGATATTTCTCCATATAAGCTCCTAGTTATTTAAAGTCAAATCATTCCAAGTTTTGCGCAGTAAAGGTATGAAAATTCATCGCCACTGGGTAGAGAATGGTTCAAACTATCATATAAAACATTTTTGGGGGGTATTTGCCTAAGGGCTCTAATGACCTTTGATGTTGACGAGCCCTAAAGCCCCACAAAAAAAAAAAAAAAAAAAAAAAAAAAAAAAGGTATTTGCCTATTCACTCTGACGCACATAATACCTTAATTCATTTTTATGAGTGATTTAAAAGTATTATTAATAAATACCACATTACTTGTTGCGAATAACGTGATTTTGGGGATAGCTCCCGAAGAGCTTTCTCTCGCCATCAAAAAATAAGTATGAGTAAGCGAAAGTGAAAACGAGATGGTAAGAGCCCGTGTCTTGAAGTTCCTTGAACCGGTTTCTGAGACCAGATCTTAATGGCGGAACGGAGGAGAGCAGCCGGAGAGTGCGAGTTATTGCTGGCGGAGGACCTAATTACTTTCCAAATCGAAATGAGTGCGATTTTAATTCGTGTTTAGCCTTATAAAAGAAAAATTACGTGTTTGTGATGACACATTTTCTGTTCTTGTGCCTCACTAATTTTTATTCTTTTCTTAACCCCCTATAGACTCGTATTTTTTTACTCTCATTTATAATCGTGTTTTAAGTATAAGGTTTTGTTGTGTTTTTAACTCAATTTTCACCACTTTCGCATTTTTTTGTGTTAAGCTTTTGTAATCGAAAAAATGAAGACTGTTTATTCTGATGAAAATGAATTGTTTTTCACATAGCAGAATTTACGTGAAGTAGGCTATCATATGAAATCTTGCACACTTACAGATAAACTCCAACGCTCCTGTTTAAATAAATAAATTTAAATAAATAAATAAATATTGTAAAAAAAGCCGTTACAAACAGCATGTGACTACGAGGAGAACAATGAACTAATTAATTTACTCTCCGGAAGCAAACAAGGGACCATCCCATCAATTCCGATCAAGGGCCCTAAGGTAGAGGGGGATTTCAGCACAGTCCTAAGATACAATAAAAGTAGTTCGGTACGTGTTATAATATTAACAGGATACCAAAAAATTTGTATTTAGTAAAATACAAAAAAGTTATTTCACAAGTACGTCTTATTATAAACTATAGATTATTCGGAAAATATTGTTTATAAAACATAACTTTTAAAATATCTCTAAATTCGAAATTAATTGTTTCAATAGACCTAGATGTTTATTAAGGAATTTTTAAGAAGTGTTAATCTTTTGAGATTTGATTCAACTCTTAAATGAAGGATGCTACCAAAACAATAATTTATCTTAATTCATGCATGCCAACTTGTTAAGTAATGATCCTTCCTCCCTGTGACAGAATACAGATGAGCAGGTACAGTTTTCTACGTAATGTGATTGTTGGTGAAAATTAAATCTTTCCGGAATGCTTTTCAGCTACACTACGTTTCCTTTAGTATCTCACTAATTGGGATGATTGATTTGTGAAGCGAGAGCGAGTTATGAACTTAGAAGAGAAAATAATTGAAGGTTCCATTCTGTCCCTTATTTTCACTTCACCTTCTGTGTTAAAGGAGGTTTGTAAGTTGAGACGCCTGTTCTACGAAATTGTTTGTAAATGAACTAATCTGAATTGTTTTCATTGTTCTATTTGTAAATGGGAAATGTAGCGTGCTACTGGAGCTTATCTACATGGAGCGATAGGAGTTGGGGACAGGCTATTGTCAGTAGGTGGACCGCTTACCAACAACAAGTAATAGTTAGAGTTGTTGATACTATAGTGGAAGGTAGTTAGTATGAACTGGGACATTCATGTGAAAAGCTACAAATTTTCTGGCCCCATCGGGAATCGAACCCGGGAGTACTAGGTGATGAGCGACAACACTACCACCTGCGCCACCGGGTTAATCTGAATTTGTATGGTTAAGAAATGTTCCGTTACGCTATATTTTGATGTGTTATCGCATCATGAGATGCATCTCCATTTTCGAACACCCAAATTACATTTCTTTTGTTCTTCTTCTTAATCTTTTCATCGTTTTGTGTGTGCGTATTGCATTTTTTACTTTGGTTTTTATCATTTTAAGAAATAGTATTTTAATGAGCATAACCCCTTAACTTCATTTGTATTTCCACCAGGACCATGAACAGAAATCACGGGCCCCAGGACTAGTTGTTCCCCCCCCCCCCCTCCAAGGCTCCCACCTCACTGCCTACACCACAACTACACTACTCTCAACGTTTGTATCAATTCATGCATCTACTGCAATGTTGCTGTTCTTAGTAGTACTAATTGAAAACTGTGAAGGAGCTTGGATTTCGTTTCGGGGGTGGGGGCGGAGGTTAAAATTTCAAAACCAGGACAAGTGTCAGTGAGGAAGCGTTTCTTATGTTCATCTTTCGACAATTTATTGACATCTTTGAATTTCATAAAAAGGAATTTGAGTTTCTCAAGAGAAAAAAACAATTATTCTTGAGCAAAACTTGAACAGTAAGACCTGCCTCTCAGGGCTCTCTTTACCCGAGCTCCGGAGCTACAGCACCGGCTGCCCCNCGCCGGACCTGTTTTCGACTCTCGAAATACTCATCGGAAATTAAGAATTGTCGCATCCAAAGAAATCTTCCTGAAGTTATAAGCGTTGTAAGTAGAGAGCCCTCGAATAAGTCATTACAAACCCCAAGGAGTAGAACTATACAAGTACAAATTTTTGTGCTTCTCGACCGTGTCGCCTTCTGTACATTTGAAGCAAAATTAAAATCTAAAACTGAAAAATCATGTTTCCGTTTCATGTGATATTGAAGGTAACTACCTTCGAAGTAAACCTGTTTAATATTTAAGATACACGCACACGAAGAATCAACCTGTGTATTTAGGTCATCGAATTAACACTTGACGGATACTTAAACACAGATTGATTCTTCGTGTTTGTGTATCTTAAATATTAAACAGGTTTACTTCAAAGGTCGTTATATTGATTAATTTTCATTTCACATGAAAATATCAAATGAATTACGCGTGTTAACCGTCCGAATTGCCATTCATTCTCCAATGAAAGAATGTTCTATTAATTATCAACAGAAATTAAATCATTTTATATGCGATCTAATTTTAATTTAAAATTTACTTTCATTAACAAGGTATTTAATGATTTAATTTCTCTTCGGGTTCATAACATAATAATTGAGAGATAATCAAATATTGGTTCTCGTTACATGAGTGCAAGTAACAAGAATAATAGAAGTCTCCTATCTTGAATCAATTTTTTTTATATTGTAGTATTTGTAAATGGGAAATGTAGCTTAGTGCTATTGGAGCTTATCTACATGGAGCGATAGGAGGTAGGAGGGTAGAATGGTATTAGTATAGGTGGGCAAGTTAGCTGGGTTCACCAACAACTTTGCCCACGTGGAGGTAGTTAGTGAGAGTTATTGATACTAGGAGGAGCTGGATAGAGGAAGGAAGGTTGGCTTTTCAGTAGTCACAGCTATATGAACTGGGACGTTAATGTGAAAAGCTACAAATTCCATCGGGAATAGAACCCGGGATGACTTGATGAGAAGCGACAACACTACCACCTGCGCCACCTGTGGGGCATCAATTATCAATACGTCAACAAAAAGTTAAACGTGATTTTCAGTTGTTCATTTTATTATCATTATTGCACTAAGAACTGACATTTGAAAACCAGAAAAAAAAACTATTTTTCTTTCTCCGATTGAATGGAACGAATGTTCAATTTTGTGGAACACAAGCAACAAACGAACTGGTAGCTTGAATCGTTCCTGGTCCTTACTTATTAGCGTCATTGAAGTTGTTGGTATCCTGTAGCACGTGGGTATACATAGAGATCCAAATTCAGAGGAAGGAAAGTATTGTGGAATCGAAAACTGACGATATGGCATCGCAACGGAGTAACCGAATAAGACGTAGGGATGTCATATCCAAAGGTTTCGGGGAAATCCTTTCCTTTTTCAAAATTGAGATATTCCATCCAATCTTACGGTGCTCACATTTATAGTTTCTCACAATGCAACCATGAGTTTTACGGGCCGCCATTCCAACATTGATGAATATCGGAATTCAAAATCGGGATAATTTAATCCAGTCCGAAAGCAATTAAACAGCTATTTGAGAATTCCAAATTATGCGTGACATTTACTTTACCGACTGGCCTCTGGATGGTGTCCTAGTTGGCTGTCGTACTCTCTCTTCCTACTTCTGGTGAACAACCCGTTTGGCCTGTCGGGGCACCCTTTCTCACACCGGGTATTCTCCCTTTGCTCGGACGTATTGTTGGAAAGGGATGAGGGTTCGTTGCCGAGCAACTCGACCTCCCCTTCTTCGTGAACATCATTGAAACCTTTCATCAGATACTTGCGCCACAGTGTTAATCTCAGTCTCATCTGGACGATTTTCCTAACGTATTCATCATGGCAGCCTTGTGATTGATGGAGTCGCTTGGATTGTCACATCCCGACAATATATGGATTCATCCTGACCAAAATTAAAAGGAAAAAAGAACGATAAAGGCACTTCTGCTAGATTTTGATAATTTTTTATAAATTTTGATAATCGCGAACATATTTTTAACGAGTGCAAAAGTAGGTTTCCGTGACCGGAGTCTTAGTTCTCCGGGACAAATCGCGTCTAAGTGGGCAGAACTTACAATGTTTCGGCCATCTTGCTGTGACCTACTTCAGGGCAACGTGAGAGTCGTACAGACGTATGTCACTCACCAAGATAGCCGAAACGTTGGTTATGTCTACTGAGACGCAGTTTTGTCCCGGACGAACAAGTTTATATTTTTGTTTAAGAATTGATTGATTTGAATAACTGGTGATGAAATGTGTTCAATTTTTACTCAAAGTTGATGAAACAAAGCACAGTTCTCATTTTCTCTGGAAATGAACCCTAGAAAAATCTGAAAAATTAAAAACATATTAATCCCTTTATTAAGTCTAATAATATTTTTTTATGATTTTAAATAATGATTTGATTTACGCAACCGGGGATTAGGGAACCACAAGTGATTAAACTTTGTCCTGTACCGAGGTCGTCAAACAACTGTCTGCTTCCGCGTGCGCCCGCTGGTGTGTGCCCAAGGACCCGCTTCTGGAGACACGGGCGACCTGCTGACTGCTTTTAGGCCGCCACGCCTCTCAGCATAACTTTGCCAAAAAAAGAAAAAGCATTTGCAAAGCTACCGGGTTGTATAATTGCAGTTCATTTGGCAATTTACCGTAGTGCTCCGTGATAACTGGTTGTTAAGAGAACATCCTGACCTTGAAGTATCTTGCTGTTATATTTTTATGTACTTTAGGGTTTGCAGTGAAAGGAAACAACTTCGAATGAGAGTAGCTAGTCTCGAGATATATTTAATTGCTAATTTGGTTTTTGTAATAATAACAACCGTAAATTACAACAGTAAAGTATGATGATTAGTACTAATAAACTTTATTGTAAAAAAAAGCACTTACAAATTTCGTGTGACCTAGTGGAGGACAATAAACTAATTTACTTTCCGGAAGGAAGGAAGCAAGGGACCATCCCATCAATTCCCATCAAGGGCCCTAAGGCAGAGGCGGATTTAACAATTCAACATACTCCTCACGAAAAAAAAATATTTCGACACGTGTTATCATATGTACTCGTTATGCAGTTACACTTGAAGAAGAAGTTTTCCCTTAAACATAATCCGAAAAACGTCTGTTGTTCATGGTAAGAACAGCTTCAACGTTTTTCGAAGGTGGCGGCATACAGTCTTCACCTGTTCTTCGCAGGAAACGCTTGTGATTTTGTTCGGTATGATACATTTATGTGCAATGTTCTTTTATATATCCTGTCTCGATCTTAAGGTTTCTTCCAATTTATGACAAACTATCTTTTACTCATTTTTGAAAGGTAATGCAATATTAATAGTTTCTACTGATACTAGTATTGTAAATGTATGAAATTATCAATTTAAAAAAAAATCTATTTAATGCAGGAGTCGAACTGAAAGCATTTAAATTAGTTCTTGTCTTGATTGTTTTCCGTCACAATATTAGTTTGTGTTGTAGAATACCGCGTGGAATAATATAATACGTAAATATAATAATAATAATAAGTAAATATAATTCTGAACACTAATTTTGAACAGGAAGAAAGACATAGAGAACATGAGAAAAAAACAGTGCAAAATCATCAGAAAAACTCTCGGACCAAAGTTTACAGACGAACAGTACAGACTCAGAAGCGAACAAGAAATCAAACAATATTCAGACATTCCCAGTGATATTAGGAAACGCAGGCTAAATTTGTACGGACACGTCAAAAGAATGAACCCTAACCGTCTTACCAAACAAATAGTTGAATTTTATGAGAATAGGAGTGAAGTGGCAACAGATACAATAAAATGGATTAGTGAAATTAAAAAAAGACCTCAGATTATCAGGGATGACACAAGAGGACATTCAAAATAGGAAGACATTTAGAGCCAAAGTCCACACTTGGCAAGTTGATCTGGAGGAAGTGCCAAAGGGTAGAACGGGGAGAGTATGGACCGAAGAGAGGAAAGAAGCGCACAGCAGAAGGATGAAAGAAATATGGGCACACAGGAAGGCTAGGAAGCGCATCTGAATACTTTGCGTAGTCCCAATTGGGCTTATTCGCAAGAAGAAGAAGAAGTAAATATACCTTATAGGATAGTATTAAATATTTGTCAGTAAAATAAGAAAAATTGGTTTTGATGTATCGAATAGTACTCAAATCTTGTTCTGAAATAAGACTCTAAAATGAGAGTTGTGGGTAAAATTACGAAAATTAGGAGTCTTATCGGGTTTGCTAATGTTACATGTTCTTCTTCATACAAAAGGAAGTAAGTTTCGAGACGTCAAAGTGATGTTACCAGAGCAGAAAACCCTGGATCGATACCCCCACCCCCTACCCTATTGCCATTTTGAGTTGACTAAAAGTTATCTTTTTTTCTTTCTAAGTTGTATGACACATTGTAAATTTCCGCAGATAAGACGAATATATTTTTGTTTAAGTTTTATAATTTTGGCATCTATCTGTCGTGTAAGGCGACCCCCAAACTATCAAGGGTCTATGAAGCCAAAAAGTGCGGGATTACTAATGCTGTGGATGGCACTGAGGACGATTCGTTATTGGATATGGACTCGGTAGGAACAGAATGGGACCCGTATGACGAGTGCAGGAATTTATTTGTTTTATGCCTTTTGGAGAGGTTTATTTTATAATGGTTTTAATTTATAAGAATTTTTATCTAATTTTTTATATGTTCTATAAGACGACCCCGGATTTTGAGGGCAATTTTTACGGTTCAACTATTATCTTATCTGCGGAAATATACGGAGGGCTTTATTTTTACCATTGTCGATATAATCCGCTTCCGCTTGAGAATCTCATGCGGACGGGAACTGCCTACATATCTTCTCTAGGCGCACTCTACATAGGAAGTGCGTTCTGTTTTCCACGACAGAGCGCGTGAGCTAGCGCCCGTCGCGTTTCCTCTGTTTCTACCTCTCGCTCAGACGCCAGACGGTCGCGGCGTCGATCCCCGGCGTGGCCGGTCTGACGGGTTTCCCGCGGAGCTCCCCAATCACGCCGGCAAATGCCGGACCGGTTTTTTGCTCTAACAGAACATTGCTTCTTACTCTTACTCTGCTTCGATTCTCCGTGTCTTTGCGGACATGTCGTTGTATAGGTCAGAAGGGCTTAGTGACGGCGAAGGCAGCGGCCGGAGACGATCGTGATCCGTGCGATCATAGGAGATGCTAGTGCGAAGTAGGAGATCTGGTGGAGAATTGGAGCGTTTCATTGGGAAAACGTCTCTTTCTTGAGCGAAGTCGTTTTCAACTGAGAAGTAAGTCATGTAGAAAATACTTAGTCATTTTGGCACGTAACTGTTGAAATTATTTCTTGACCACGTATATTAAGACTATTAATTCCTTGAGGATGAATTAAGAAACTACATTTAACGTGCTACGTTACGATTTTAATTACGTTCTTCATCAAGACTGCTCTCGTAATACATGATAACCTACAGGAGATGGACACAATAAAAGTAAAATCTTATCACTTCAAGGACAATAATTATGCGAATATTATTATAGACAATCAATTTTTAATGTCATTCTTGTATTAGTGAATACTAATAATGTCCAACGCTTCGATGCTAGTTTGGCATCATCTACAGGGCCCCTTGAAATTGGTATTCAAAAGTAGAATTACAATGGAATTACAAGATAAAAATTGAAGTACATAACAGTTACAAAATAAATAAATAATAAAATAGTTACAAAATATTTGACGATATGTGACAATAAGTATAAAAATAAAAGAACAATTATTCATACAATTGTGAGTTATAATTTTTTAAAATATATATCACGTACCTGCTATATTTTTTAAAATGTTCCGATTAACCAAAAATTAATACCCATAAAATTTTATTTAAAAAAACAATTAAAACATCACTTGTAAGAATTATTTAAACCCATTAAAAAACATCACTTGTTGTTTTTATCTTATAATTCCATTGTAATTCTACTTTTTGAATACCAATTTCTAGCGACCCTGAAGATGATGCCAAACTAGCATCGAAACGTTGGCCATGTATTAGTGAACACTAATAAAATATTACATTAAAAAATTGATTGTCTATAATAATATTCGCATAATTATTGTCCTTCAAGTATAAATATATCAAGACAATCAGTTAAGAACCAATATTATATCTAAGTAAAATCTATCGTATCATCGAAGAGCAATCCATTTTGGTAGTGTGCATCATCTATAGATGGTCATGTTGCGTTATGGGAGTTGGAACCCTGCGTATTGTAGGAGATGGTGGAAGTAGAACTGAATGTGTCATTTTAGGAGAAGCCTTGATGAAGAATTTAATTACCTTCGAAACTTAGGGAGTTAATATATTTTCATTATATCCTCTTCCACCAATCCTCAAGAAATTAATCGAGTGTTTTAGTACGGAACGATTTCCATGAGACGGTCAGTGTGTCGAGGATCAATATGTCGAACACTATAAAATCTGTTTTCCTTCTTTATTTAAAGCTCTCATTAATAATTTAACTTTTATATTCTTAAGGATAATAATCCCGTACTGTAAAGGGATTGTTCTAGGTTACAGTTTTATTTTGTTCTGTATCTTCAATGTGCTAGGGCTTTATTTTCAGTGCAGGATTTATCAATGTAGAACATCTAAAACTTAGTAATTTGTTAGTTACGGCAATAATAAGCAGAGCTTTTGCGGGGCTTATTTCTGTTTTGAGCTGGCTGAGCCCAAGCTTTATAAACTTTTCTTTTACATTTGGTGAGTTCGACTATTCGTAAATACCGTACAGAAATTAATAATAACTTCGACGATAAAATTGAAATTATACATGGTTTCGAAAACCATTTGTACCAGAGCCCTCTCGTACGGAAAAAAAGTTTTCGAAAATGAACAATCAGCCGGTGGGTAATCACTTTGAAGAACTGAGAGAATGCAGCGTTGAAATAATCCTTCTTAATCATTTTTCTGTCATCAAGGAGATAAGAAAAGAGATAATTAAGAGAAAAATCCCAAGTTTAATTTTTCCACCATTTTATGCATATATTTTTAATTTGTTTAAATGTTTCGAAGGTTTAATTGTCCATTTAAATTGTGTACGTTCAGGGATAGTGTTGTAGGATAAGAAGGTAAATGCACATTTTAAAGAAATAACAAATTGAAATCATAAAATTGCACTACTCCGTTGTCTAATGTATCGAAAATTGGTATGATTTTCTGATTTTTATACATAATTGTTCTGATGTATTATACATGTTGAATTAATGATAAAATACATTAGTTTGTATGCCAAATATTTTTTTATGAGCAAATTTTCTCAAACGTAAATGAATGAATATTTTTACCTGTCTGATCTTCACCTCGAGTTCATTTGACCGTGAGAACTGAAGAGTGGTAAGCGTAAAACCTTTTAGTTGAATATTTATGAGGATAGTCACACTTAAAATTTGTTTCCATTGAATGGGTTTTCGTCTCGCATTCCCTTAAATATTTTACTGCTCTCGTGGGAACAGTATTTTCCATTTTTATTGAACATTTACTGCAGCGCTGACATTCTCATCGCTGTGCACTTCGTAGACGACATAAAATGGAATTTCTTTCGCAAACACTTTTGCATATTTATCTTGTAACTCAATATTTCGAAATAACCCCTCCAAACCATTAGAGTAGCGAAAACTAAAATATTGACATTATTCACGTCTACAATCATTATTAAATTGAAATAGTAATCGACCTTTTAATGTAGACTAGTAATTAATATTTTTACAACGTTTCAACAGCATGTTGCTGCCATCAGGCGAATGTTAGTGAATGGACACATCAACAAAGTTTTCTCATTGTTACAAGCATAAAACACAAAATTAAACACATACATAAATAAAACAATTACAAAGAAATAATAAATTATATGTAACCTACAAAGCACAAAAATCATCGCAAACAACTATAAATTATAAATTTCATTTATTATTAGTAAACTTAATATGTAACATTTCTGACATTATACGTTTATAATAATTTGGCTCCCGATCCAAAATTGAAACAGTTTCCCAATCTATTGAATGATCAAAATGTAAACGGTGTAAGGAAATAACATTATGCTGTAGCGTGTTTATGTTACGCTGATGTTCTTTTATCCGCGACTGTAACTTACGTTTTGTCTGCCCGATATAGGAAAAAGGACAATTTTTGCAAATAAGTTTGTAGAAGACATTTTGCGAAGTCATGGAATCGATTTTATATTTCCTCTTAATTACAAGATAATAATTTTGTTTCCTTGTTGTATTCTTAAAAATTGGTGATATTATTTTATGATATGGAAATACAACAAAAGATTTACTTCCTATCTGATACTCAGAATTTTTGACATTTCGTGAAAGATGTTTCAAATTGGTTAAGATAATGTATGCGCCTCTTAACATATTTCAATTTTGAGGGTAATTATTTGCTAATAATATTGTTTTTACAAATTCAATATTATCGTGATGGAAGCAATTATTAGACAGCAAGATCGCTTTGTCAACTAAATTGGTGACCATTGTATATTTTGCACAAAAGGATTTGTACTAGGAAATTAATTAAGTACTCGTCCCGAATAAGTTGTTTTATGATACCAATTAAACAGCAATTTATTATCTGACCGCATAATTGAGACATCCAAAAATGTTCTTTTTCGACGACATTTTGTGCATAATACCAAAAGATGAAATACTCCATGTGAAATGTTTTTAATGTATATCATCAAAGACTAAAATTTACTTCGGAGAAAGAAACCGATGGAAAGAACCGATTTGGTTGGTGAGTACAACAAGGAAACAAATTTATTATCTTGTAATTAAGAGGAAAGATAAAATCGATTCCATGACTTCGCAAAATGTCTTCTACAAACTTATTTGCAAAAATTGTCCTTTTTCCTATATCGGGCAGACAAAACGTAAGTTACAGTCGCGGATAAAAGAACATCAGCGTAACATAAACACGCTACAGCATAATGTTATTTCCTTACACCGTTTACATTTTGATCATTCAATAGATTGGGAAACTGTTTCAATTTTGGATCGGGAGCCAAATTATTATAAACGTATAATGTCAGAAATGTTACATATTAAGTTTACTAATAATAAATGAAATTTATAATTTATAGTTGTTTGCAATGATTTTTGTGCTTTGTAGGTTACATATAATTTATTTTTTCTTTTTAATTGTTTTATTTATGTATGTGTTTAATTTTGTGTTTTATGCTTGTAACCATGATAAAACTTTGTTGATGTGTCCATTCACTAACATTCGCCTGATGGCAGCAACATGCTGTTGAAACGTTGTAAAAATATTAATTACTAGTCTACATTAAAAGGTCGAATACTATTTCAATTCAAAAACTAAAAGGGTTTTTATTTCAAATTACTGAAGTTACGGAAATGTACGTTTGAACCAAACATTCCAATACGAGTATAATAATGAGTCTGTAAGAATTTGCTTCTTGTGTGGGTGTGTGAATATTTTCAATGATGTTACGTGGATATAATTCCTTGTTGTAACTTAACCATTGTTATAAACGTGGGCTTCCGCGATTGGAGTCAGTATGAACTTGTTTGTCCGGGACAAACCGCGTCTTAGTAGATACAACTACCAACGTTTCGGTCATCGTGCTGAGGCCTTCTTCAGGGCAAAGAGTCGTACAGACCTAAGTCGCTGTCGTACTAAAATCTGTCATCATATTTATGTCACGAGTATAATAATGAGTCTGTAAGTTACTCGCTTGAGGTTGTTCTTCAGAATTTCAGATGAAATGATCGAACTATTTCCCAACCACGTAAATTTGATTAACTGATTTTGTGTATGTTTATTTTTCTCGCCAGTAAGACGGAGTGTACCATGGATTCAAACAGGAAAGCGAATTCAATTCGAGGATCTTAAAATTCCCAAAAAAATTATTTGTTGATCTGTTTACATTTAATCTGGTGCAATACTTTGCGCAGTGTTGATTCAAGAGTCTCCATATACTTTCCTGTGCACGTATGAGATCCAGGTAATATTCAGTTCGTGGAAATACGTTTGATGAAAGAAGGCCACCCTGGTATACTTCGTAAGCTCAACTAGTATTGCAAGTTCGGAAATTCAACGTGTACCGATGGTGAAGCATGACTCATCCGTAAAAAGATATAAAACCTGGGAGTGGTCTAAACGCACCGACTTTCATTGGACCAGTACGCATTAATCCAGCCGAGAGATGGTATTATCACTCAGAGCAAATGATACCGGAGACGCCCGGCAGGTACAAATGGCAGATTACCCTACCATTAATGGGAGATATTTTACTGGAGGTTTCGATCTTACAGCTCTGATACCCTGGCAGGCACATACAGCTGCCAGCTGCCAAGAGAGAGGCATTCTTTCTTGCTCGGACGGGAGGGCGAAAGTTCTGACAGAGTTCATTTAGCCTTCGGGAACCATAATTTCTAATGATACAGTAGTGACTTCACTGCTGCGGATCTTATTCTGTTCTTATGCGATGCAATTATAAGGCACAGATTACACGATGGGGGTTCAGAATACATTCCAAGTTTTCCACTATTTCTCCCGTGTGGTTTTCGGGTAAGTCTACAAAACAATATGTATATCGCCACTTATTTTAAGGTTTATTTAATTTTTCAATCTTTGATGTAATTATGTCGTGTGTATTATATCAGTGTTCCTTATTTTTAAATAGATGTCAATTATACCAGAATATTGGTGATATCATTACAAATAAATATACTGCTAACTTTTTCATTTCTATGTAACCAATAGGCGACTAATTCGTAATGAAGGGCGGAGGAGCTGACCCGTTGGGGATCTGAGGAGCATAAAATCATTTCTGTTTTAAAATTATGGTTTTGCTACACATAATATGTATAAAATTTAATATCTCAATGTATTTTATTGAAAGGAAATATTTATATTTTTTGATAAAATTCATCAACTCATCAAATAGATAACAATTTATTCAATAGTGATTAAACTTATTAATTGTTTAAAATGACAAATATTACAGGATAGGGATTTCGTAACCAAATCACAATATTATAAAGATACAAATCAAACAATTCGTGAAATTATATTTTTAATGCAAACATTATGAACACTACACACACGCTATATATATATATATATATATATATATATATATATATATATATATATATATATATATATATATATANACAACGTATTTTCAACGAGACTACACAACGTGTGGAAGGAACGCGCGGAGTGTTGCGAGTCGTTTAAACCAGTGCTTATAATACGCAGAAATTATAATCCAAATTTGTATTTTATTATAAAGCTTATTAGGTAATTTATAGAATACTCGTTGTAAATAATTAAAAGTATTGAGTGAATGAAATTCAGAATTTGTTATGTATTGTTCAAAGAGGAAGGAAATTAAATATTTGAATTTAAACTTTTAATACTTACATATACAACGAGGACCTCGTAGAGAAATGCCTACATCCACGTTTTGTCTTTAAAATGAACAAGAACGGATAACCCGTAAATGGATTCATTCTACAAAAAAACTGTAAATAAATCCTTTTGGTTGGTATACGTAATAAAATCTTATGATGTAAGAGTATGATTTTATTTTCTATGCGAAATCTCGACTTCTTTCGCAATAATGTTAGTCTGCCTAATTTCAAGAGCTGCTTGGTAACAACGTTCGTTGAATCCGCGTGGATTCTCTCGATTGTGGGCCGAGAATTATGGCTGGAATGAAGTTTCGCGGCCGATTTGGGAACCGGTCGCGCGTTCTCCTGGAATCGTCCCAGGACACGGGCGTCTGTTGAGCGCAGTCAGACCGGATCTTCCGGAGGGCGCTCTGCTGCGAGGCGACGCCCATGAGCTGTGCTCAGCGTCCCGCCTCGATCACGGGCCGAAGGACCTTTTCCACGTGAATTGACTCTTGGAGTCAAATTGTGTTGGTCTGGATGTATTTGTGCACGGAAAATAGATCCATGAAGTTTTATAAAATACAGAAAATTATGAAGGAAAATTTTAACGGAAAATTCGATCCAGGGATTTTAGGACATGCAAGTTACACGAAGAAAATTAGTAAGGGTCTGATTAGCATAACATTTATACTTGACGAAAGACCCTTGCTAGTGAGAATGTATTTTCAAATAATTAAGAAACTTCAAACATTTACCTCTCGTAAAACAGTACTTTTCATGATTTCATAACTCATTAATGTGAAATAACGTTTGCAGTAAAAATGAGTAGTTTGAATATATGCAAAGTAAAATCATATTCAGAAAATCTTAATTGAAGATCTCTATGCAACAATCCGATACTTCTATTTTCTCAGCTTCTATATACGTTATTTTCCATTGAATCCTAAAGAAAACATTGTATATCGATAAATATATAAATTACCGAATGTATTTTGAAAGTCAATGTGAAGGAACATTTACCCACGTTTTTTAGAAGCAAATTTCTTTTGCTAGAACTTGTTTTATCATTCTACTTACCTCTGAAAAAAATTTCAAAACAGGATCTACCTCATTATTGCACGGAAGTCTTCAGTTATAATTTTCTGATGATTACGATCTACTTTGTACTCTAGGTATAAATAAGTTTCATATACAACATAAAATTGTCAACCTTCGTCTGGCCCATCAAACGTAGTTTATGACTCATATTCCATGTTAAAGTACTGTTGTAAAAACCACTTACGAATTCGAAAATAATTCCGTCCTAATGAATGTGAGCGTGGGATGATTGAAATGGGAATATCTACTCTAGAAATGGGAAAATCTTTGTTACGAAGTATTGTGTGATCTTGACTATCCACACCATTCCGAGAAATGTCTGATGCGTATTTGATCCCACTGAACCCTTGTCAATCTGGTTGGCGGGAAAAAATATGGTGATGGACTTTCCGCTGCGCAGCCTTTCCTAATACCGTCCGGATTCGGGTTCTTCTCTTCGTGCTCTTCTCCATGTGAGGTTTTGCCGCCCGCGACTACTTCGTCCACTCCTCTGCTCTCAGCCAAGATAGGAAGCGAATGCCTGTACTAGCTTTTAGAAAGTATGCCCTTATCCACCGCTAAGAGCTACCATATTTCTGTGAGAACAAAAAGAAGGCAATACCTCTTCTGAGCTCTTTAGTCCCTACTCTAATTGTCTCGTTTCCTTCTTCCCGCGTGGGGGTTGGTGGGACTGGTAAGATGGCACCCAAGACCATCGTTTGTCATTTGTGTGACGCAACAATGAATACACTACGTTGTGGAAAGAAGCTCTGTAAATTTATTCGTTGTGACAGGTTTCCGGATTTATTACGAGTAGTTTCTTTATCCCGGGATGGTATTAGATTTATTCACGTTGCCTTGGAACTTGGGAAATGTAATATTTATTGAATCATTGACCTTGCGAGTGTTGGATGAAAACGACCGATTTAAGTTCCTGTTCCTCTCATGAAAATTATTATATTGTTATAATTAAATCCTTATTACACTCGAGAGTTCATTTAAATATGCAAATGTTTTGTAAGTTGTAGATGGGAAACGGGAATATAAAATTCCCTTAATCTCTAACATGAGAACTGTTTCTTGTATTTCGAGAACACAGATTCCCTCTTTCCACTCCCCAATATGTGATATGAATCTCACCAACATCCTCTTTCAGTTATGATTTTTTCCTGTTTCTACTACTATATCTCCTGACTCTCCCTTCTAAAAATTTCGCACTATTTTTATAACTCTTGTCTTTCTTACTAACTTCCTTTTTCTCTCTTTAGATCTTGTACTTTCATTATCTTTGTTTGTATCCTTAAATAAAGTTTATATGAAATTTTTTTAAAAATGAAAAATGCTTTTTGGTCATTTTGTCGTTTTTAGTCATATTGAAAATTGTCATTTTATTCTATTGTCGCGATCAGTGACGAAATGGTATAAATGTAGCATTTGTTATGAAATACCAAATCTAAAAAACTTGACCCATAAATCTTAAAATAGTTGAAAGAGAGAAAGAAAACTTTTCATCGCGTATAAGCAGTTATTTTTATAGTAACCAGTCTCTACAAAAGAATAATTCTTTTAAAACATACGGCACTGCATTGTGTAATATTCAACGCTTGCGTGCCTTGTAATTTCGCTCGTAACTTTTTGTCAAACAATTTGACGTGTGTGTGTGTGTGTGTATATATATATATATATATATATATATATATATATATATATATATATATATATATATATATATATATACACACCATAGTTCATTCTGGCTAATTGTGAATTTTCCTTTGTTCTTACATTCAGTTCCCAACAATGTTTTTGATGAATTGTTTGAGTTTTAAAAATCATGAATTCTCAATATACAATTTTTTCTGTGAGCTATATTTTTTTTATCGGAATTCAGTCCCTAGATATTTCTGTGGAGTCAGCGTGGCTCGGTGATGGAGTTGCTGGCTGGATGGCAGGGGTTCGATTCTCGGTGGGGCGAGTTTTAATCACACCTTAACATCCAGACTGACTCCCAGGTCCTACACAGCGTGCTGTAAATGAGTACCGGGTGTATACTGGAGTCAAACCGGCCAGAGCGAGATGCTAGTCACATCTCCTCCTCCTAGTGTCGAAGCCAAGAAATTGCTGTGCTACCCCTCCGCGAACCCCTCGAGCTTCTTCGGGCCCTGTTGTGGGACAGCTTGACTTGACTTGGATATATCTGTGCGTGTTCTGAACTAAGAACTGCTCCGATGAGTCGATACGAACGATGTCGAAATTTTTCAATATCGTGAGGTTAATTTTTTTAAAACCCTGTTGGATATTGTGTGGAATTCTTCTTGTTGCTACGCTATAAATCTACCTCTTTCCTTGTAATTATCCCGTTCTCTTTCGTGTTAAAAGTCGATGTGGAAGTTGTGGTCCACGGCGCCATTAGGCCGCTTTCTCTTCGCGTCTCCCTGAGCCATTGCCGCCGCCGATAACCTGTTGCCTGATTGGTAACGACGCAAGCGGCGGGTTAGTAGGAAGCAGCAGTGGGTTCGATCATGGAGATGAGTGCCTGCCTGCCT
Source organism: Laupala kohalensis (assembly GCA_002313205.1). Classification (NCBI taxonomy): domain Eukaryota; kingdom Metazoa; phylum Arthropoda; class Insecta; order Orthoptera; family Trigonidiidae; genus Laupala; species Laupala kohalensis. Next base: position 777,949 of record NNCF01127815.1, read on the forward strand.
GCCTGCCGAGCTGTGCCTTCGCTGGCTCTGCTGGTTGGCTGGCTGGCGACGGCGACCTAGTGTCCGGCTTGGGACGACCATGCCCGTGCGCCTGCGAATGTAGGCAAATGGGGAAGGGGAACGTTATGCTGGTCGACGCTGTTGCTGGGCCCGCGGTTCAGAAAGTGAACTTGGAAGTTGTGGGGCCCCGTTTGTACTGCTTCTTCTAATGGCTTCCTCAACTTGTGCTTTTATCCGTTTTCTCAAACAAGATAGTCCAGCCGGATAAAGTTAGTCAAATCAATGAAAAGTCGAATGATCTTTTTTATTTAAATTACGTTGTGTGTTAGATTTATGAACAATAGTAATAACAATCTAATTTCGTTATTCGTAAAGGAAGCAATATAAGATGGGAACCCACTCGACTCGTGAGCAGTGTAGCGTGCCATTATCTTTATGTCCAAAAAGTATGTGCCAATGGCGGACTGCTCTCGGAGACTAAAAGCGCGAGCAGTTAAATATTCAGAATTCCTCTATAAAATATATTTCAAAAGTTAACATTGGCTTATTATCAGACTTAGTCAGAAGCCTTTCTCGTTATCTATCCCCTCAGCTTCGCGCATTGTTACTTACGGGCGACCCGTGGCACAGTATATAGCATACTCTCGTTCTGCCTCTGGTGACGCTGGTTCAAGCCCTGTCTGATCAAAGTGTAATTCGCAGTGTTGGACGAAGCGGGTTTTCACGGGGTTCTCCCGTTTCCCTAGCCTATTATTCCGCCACAACATTCACTCATCATCATCACTCCATCTTGGTATATACTGAGACGTGGTACAGGATATAATTAATAATAATAATGTTTTAAGAAATAATAAAAATAAGTTTAAAAAATTTGTAGTTCATCCTAATATTAAATGTGGATGTATTGTGTAAATTACCGGTTGGGTGTAGTTTTAATGCTAAAATAGATTTATTTATTATGAGATCCATTTACACATATTTATGACGTTTAAAATTTTTTATTTTCTGTCGCTCGTACTGCCTTAAATACCTTCGTTTACTTTTTGTGACTCATTCCAGAAGTTAGTATAATCTATATGAAGCTTGCTTAAACTGAAAAACAAACTCTTGACTGTTAGAAAAGTGTGGAAGAACATAGAACTGGTTGAAGACTAGTTGAACGTACAGTGTCTCCTATCGCAGTATATGTATTAATTGAGTTTTCCTCTGACATGCTTCATCCTTATAAAAAAGTGACTTGTTTAGCAGTTGAAACTGAAGACAGGTGGAGGAGTGGAAAGAGACGTAAAGACAGTCTCTTGGTTTGTACACAGAGATCAAGATATTTCTTTTGGAGAAGCAGTCGAAAAGTTACGTTTGTGACGCTGCTCCAACCGGACAGTCTAGAACTTCTATCACTGTCAGTCCGTTAGCTGAAACTGTTGAAGGTTATTTAACGATTGGTTAAGTTGGGTTACCTTAGTCTTTCTTTCGTCAGCAGTCCCAAGACTGATGTGAACCGTCTCAAGGTTTGACGAGGCAATCCCAGACCACCTACGACATGGTTACTCTTGGGAATAATGGTTATTGGGGTGATTGTAATGTTTAGATCCAACCCGTGGTGGTTTCCCTCAGTCTTGCACGAGTACGACACATGGTGAAAAGCCCTTAAACCCAGAACCAATAACCTTAGGCTTCAAGGATGAACTCAGTCTTAGACCGAGATTAGGTCTGTTACCTTAGTATTGGTGGAATTGTAGAAAAAATTGCCTTCATTCTATTCTTATTTTTTTTCTGTATTTACTATCATCTCGACGCTTAAGTTTAACCCCATGATTCAAACTGTTGGTCCATGCCTTTATTTCATAGCCGAGAGTGTATTTGCGCGCGCGGACTCCATCCCACTCTCAAGCTGCTTGGTCCACGGGCGCCCGCGGACTCGCCGCATAACTTCGTTTCCCCCTCTCCCCTCTCCCCCCTCTCTCGACTGCTTTGCTCGTAGCATCTACTTCCCCGCGCGCCGTGCGGCGTTGGCCAGCCTCCTGCAGACGCCTTCAGGAACTTTTCAAGGTGAACTGGAGTGGTTTTGTTTTGCTCTCTCGCCAACGCTGTCGATGCTGCTGCTGCTGCTGCTGCGCGTCGCGTTATTTTCTATCCCTTCCTTCAATACGCCCGAGCGTGGATTTCGCACGAGCAGTGGAGAGGGAGGAGATAACACTTCCGCTCGTGGCATTTGGGTGCACTGGCGCCGAGGCTTCGTGGAAAGTTCAGCGTTGGATGCAGGGGTCTGCTCGGTCCATTTGGAGCGGGGGTGTTGTGTCGAAGTTGGCAGTACAGGAGATCTCCTGTTGGTGCTATTAGTATAATATAACCAACCCTCCCTGTTATAGCAGACATCCTACAATAATAAATGGGAAATTGTGAAATTTTAATATTGCGTGAGCACTAATTTAGATAGATGGACCATTTAAGTAAAATATATTAACACTAGAACAGTGCGTTACTCCCTCGTCTTCCCGATCCACTACACACTGAATTGGAAATGGACTGTAATACTTTTGTATGGTGAGGAATGAAACAACCGTAAATAATATGAAATTAATAAGTTAAAAGCGACGAAGGAATTTTATTCATTTTTGGTAAAGGCGTCAAAATTACGCTGTTTAAGAGGTACATCAATAGTGAAAATTTAGTTAACGTAAGTACGCCGTTTTGTTGTCGGTAAATTTGTTCTCACCGGAATTCTGTCGGGGTATGAAGTATATTGAAATATTTAGTGTCTACTTCTAAAAGCTGAAGGTAAATAATGCATGTTCATTATTAATTAATTTACCCCTCCAAAATAAAAATAAATATCAAAGTAAATTAAGAGCGTTGCTTATCTAACTAACTACGATAAATAATAGTCGAGTTCAAAATCATGAATGAGATTGACATGATTATTGCTGATGCAGAAACACACTTCGCTAGGAATCAGAACATAAAATTCTTGGATTGAATCTTAAATTGTGAAGCACTAGAATTGAATTAATTACATCAGTTCAATGAATCCAAGATGATTTGTAAAGAAACATGTAATTAGACATGAGCACAAAAATATAGTTGAAACAATTGGTCAATAAGGAAACATAAACGGAAGGAAATACATAAAACGCCGTTGAATCACTTAGTCAGTGAAGAAACATGTAAATGAAAACAAACACATAAAACGTAATTGAATCACTTGATCAATAAAGAAACATGTCAATAGAATGAAACATAAAAACATTGATGGAGCAATGAATCAATGATCAATGTTGAAATAACAGTAATAATATGACTCGAAAAGAGTCAGAAAAGTCAGTCTTTGGTTATCAAGCAATCTCAAATGCTTAGGGTTTTGTAAATAACTCCTGACAAATTACTTAGTTTCTTACTCATAGCTTGTCGACATCGAATTAGCACTGCGGTTTATGAGAGACCACCGCTTGGTGGCTGCATAGATCGCAATATACTCCTGTTGAGGGTGATGCACTGAGTTTACGTGGTTTTCCACAAGTTAATATAAATACATGTAAATAGCGACGTGCCTATTTGTTACTGTGTTTAAATGTCACTGGAATACATAGTCTCCACGTTAGACTCTCAATGCACAGTTGCACTCGATTCACGATCTAGACGTCAGATCGAAAGCAGTAGTGAAGTTAAGTTATCACTCGTTCGCATAAAATGTTATTATTAATAGCTGCAATCTAGAGATCAGATTGTAGCTAAGTAGTTCAACATGAATCGCGTCAAAACATTTGGTCTAGAGCTAGTATGACACTGAGTTTCAATGCGCATGAGGGCAAATGACGCGACGCGTACTCGATGGCTGCTCGTAGCAGTACGTGTTGCTGTTCCTTCAATAACAACTTCTGTCGTCTTAGTAACTATGATCTTACTTTATGTACCAAATTTAGTGATTGGTCAAAATTCACGTTAGTTGTTCGGAATTTATCATACTTGCATTGCGGCACATGTATTAACTTGTTCTTGTTTCGAGAACATTTCCGATTGTTATGCACTTTGTTTTTTTGGGGGGGGGAACTTTCTAGTATTTGATTGGGGAAAGGTTTTATTGCACTTAATTCATGTTCACTGGTTCACTGTTTGTGTAATATGTAGCTTATGCTACACCGGCTTAAAAACACCTTCAGAAATGGTAATGAAGTGGAAACAATTAAAGATAGAATTATGAAAAGAGAAAATACTATGAAGATTAGTCATCTTGTAAATTTGTCTTATAATGACACGGTTAAAGATACAGGAATGCAAGTGGTTGTTGATTTCATGTTTCGTGATATTATTTGGAATTGATTATCAAGTATGTACAAAATGTATGGCATCTGGTATGATTCTTTGTTGTGTGGAAAGCACCTTGGAGTATAATTCGCCAAATTATAAAAGTCCTTACTCAGTGAAGATAGTGGACAACGCCTTTGTCCGAACTAATTTGGACTGAAAAATTCTGCATACAATGTGTCGTGTTTGCTACGTTCTAGACAAAAATGAAACTAAAATAAGGTATCGCTAATATCAGAGTGTACAGCCCAAAATGTTTGGACACTGATTCCTGTATAATTCCTTCATATTTATATAGATTTAAAATTAGCCCACTTGATATCTTACGGAATTAAAAATATTTTAGACATCTCCATTTATTAAACTAAACATGTTAATCAATTTATTCATTCATAATACTCTGTCGTAATACCGTAGCTGTGATAAAGATTTAAGAATATGTGTAAATCACATTATTAAGGTGAGTTAAGCCTCATGTTATTCAGCTAGTTGTAATAAAACTTGTTGGTTTACTGGAGATTAGTGTAGGTGAGAGTCGTATAAACGAGCTATGTGATTTTTTATGAATGGTTTACTCACGTATTCAAAAGAGGAAGACGCAAAAATTAGTGATTTATGGCGAAGAGGGTAAGCTTCCTCTGCTGTTCGAATTGCATGTTCATTCGCTTTCAGTCCCACGCATTTTCTTTTCTCTGCCTCGTACGATCCGGCCAACTGAAAGGCTTCTTTATTCAGACTACAAATGCTCAACATTTACCTAGATTCATTATGATTCAGCATATGATGGGGTGATCGCTTGGACGCAGGACTTTAACTTGACTTTGCAAATCCATAAATGAGCGCTTTCAACTCCTTAAATATCTTTTTTCCTTTGATTTACAATATCTATACCCTGTTTCTAGTTTAGATTACTGGTCACTACTTATCCTTTCCATTGCATTTCGTGTGGTAAAGACTTTTTATAAGTATATTTTCATTGCGTTTCTTAACCGTTTGGCCATTACCCGGGTTATTTAGCCGCCATTCTTTTCTCGTTTTTGTTTTGTTTTTCCTCTTCTAATCTCTCTTTTGCGCTTTTATCTCTAACTTTTTTTAGTGTCATCTCTTTCTCTTTTTGCCTCCCAGGGGACTTACATCTAGTTCACTTACTTGTGCTTGGCTCCTTCTTTTCTCTTTTCTGACCTTCTTTGGTCACCTCTTGTTCTTTTCGATCCCGACGCTGTTAGGGCTAGGGTATCTTTCATTTTCCTCATTTTTTGTCCTCAATGTTTTGATGTATGTTTTGAGATATGTTTTGGTATGTTGTAATTCAGGAGGGTTTTTAGTGGGTATGGTTGAGTCATTCGGCGAGTCCCACACGCGGGGAGAGTCGTGTTGGCCCTCCTTAGTGCGTAACTGCATTTTCCCTACCTGTACAGAATTTTAGGGCTCTAATGACCTCGATGTCGACGAGCCGTAAAACCCCACAAAAAAAATATCTTTCTGTTTTTGCCTTTATGAGGCTGTTCCAATTTAGCAGTTGTAGCAACGTTTCCGTCCCCACCGCGAGGAGATATGGAACGTTTCTACTAAGTAGTGGGTTGTTGGTTTGCATTTCTGATACACATTCTCTTCATGATTCTTGTCTTCGTTAAATTCTTCATACACTTCTTTTGTCACTATGTATTTGTGTAACTCTTTTCCTTTTCGCATGCCAGTCCTCGTTCTTTTAACGAAAGCCTTTTTATATGCAACGCAATGTTATTCTATACAGAAGTGCGTTTAAAAAATACCGCTAATGCAAGTGCAAGACTGAAAACAAAAGAAATACATCCGCTGCCATTAATGTATTTTATTTTCACTATTAATAGATCGAGTGATTCGTCGGAAGACGAAACAATTGGGGAGAGAGAGCGAAATTGACAAAGTTCCCCCATCCAAGATCACTTGCTGGATCCGCCCGTAGACTGCGTATAGAGCGTTTCTTATTTTCTTTACGAAGATGTCGCCCGGTGTAATTTGACCGTGTTCTTTGCGAGCGGATGTTTTCCTCTTCTGATTACAAGCTCGTCTTGTGCAACTCGAGACTCCTTGCAACTCTTTCATTGGCGTTCCGCACGATTTCCAGTGCGATGGTGTACTCATGATCTCCCAACAGAAGCCAAGTTTTTTAGTTTTTTTCTTCTTATTATTATTATTTCTGTTCATAGATGTATAACTAAAGTAGATAGCTATTGGGTTTGGTTCCTATATCCTTTTTTTGGAGAGGATATTACCATTATTGTTTGAACGGTGCGTGAATTTTTTTTTATGATGGAGTGCATGTATACTTATAATGATCTAGTCCTCATTATTAACATCGACGTATTTAGAGGCCAGATCTTTTCCACTCCCTCAAAATGAACTGTGGATTAATTCAACAACTTTTAGTGTGTTTCTACTCTTTGCTTTGCTCAAGTCGAGAAGTTTGAAACCTCCCACGATATAATAACTTCATATAAAATTTGAAATATATTATAAAGATGTGGTAACGAACATTATCCTTTTATTTGATGTCCATGTAATGAGAACCTCTTCAAAAACAGATTTCTGGCTATAAAATAGTATGATTGCGAAAGCAGACTATTATAGTCAAACGATTATAGTCAATGAAATAAAAATCTACTACCCTAATGACTATTATACTTAAGTAAAATTTGTTTCGTAATAATTGAATTAGCATAATAACCCTGAAGAATGATTTTAGAGAAAGCGTTGTCACAAGAGTTTGGCAAAAACAAGATGCATGTTCAAAAGTATGACTTCATGGTAAGAGTGCGGTAGTTTCGTTCGTGATTAACGTATGAAGAAAATAAGATTCTAGTTCCCAACGTCACGTGAAAGTATCAACAATATTTCATCTAAACATTTGTAAGGTAATATAATGAAATTTTCTTGTTTCCAACCATGGAATTATTGAAACAATTATTTAACAACATTTATGCTACAATACGTATCCTAACAATATGTATACGTTAATATAATGAAATTTTGTTGTTTCCAATTATGCAGTTATTAGAGAAATCATTTAACAATATTGTATGATTAAGTGCTGATGTTCAAATATCTTTTTATTTGTTTCAATTTTAATGGCCCCATGGGGAAAAGTGAGACATTGAAGTTTTTAGGTCATGGAGATACGGGAAAGACATTTGTTCTTTTCCTTATTGCGAGAGCTCTGACGTATTTTTTCGTATATGAAGGACCAAAATGAGGATTATATGCATAAATCATGTATTTTCAATTAGGCAGTATCCGTTACGTAGATCGCACCCGAACTTGTACCCGAATTCCTTATATTGTACAGAACTTCACAATATTAGAGAGAAATATACTGATGCAGCATAAAAAGTTATTTAATATGCATCTCTTTAATTTGTATGTCTTTGGGCTCAATTTTTTATTTCTTTTGGCACGGAGTAGTAATGGATTATTTCTTGCACCTTGTGGACTGTTGTGTATTGGTTGTGTTCTCAGTGAATGCGTCATGGTTACTAGCGAATTGTAAATTAATTCTGAATGGTAACTGAATTACCATTCATTCATTGCCATATTAATTTCATCGCTGTCATTATTCTTGAAGACATGAAGTAGGAAATCATCCCGTATGATTCACAACTACGTTGTATCATGCGTGGTATCGGTACGGTTGTGTAAGGTGTATGCCTATGCATAAGGAATGTGGTAAAGGGGATTTTGTGACTTTAAGGACAAACCTTGCGGAAATAACCATTGTGGGATTTCTGACGGGACGATATCTTATGTGTTCTTGTACTTGTCATGTTTGTTACTCGCGCTATTTCCGTGTTTATTCCTATTTCCCGTTGAATATACGTGGAGTTAAGGTGGCTCCAGACATTCATTATTCGGCGAATCCCGAATTGCGATCATGGTTAGCCAATTGCGAGCGCCTCTGCACAGCCTTCCTTTGATGTACTCAAAAAAGACCGACACGCTGCGGGTAGGGCGAGCACCAGTCCTCGAGAGCAAGCAACGCTTCCACACAATTCGCTATTCGGCGAGCGGTCGCTCGGGATTCGCCGAATGACGAATGTCTGAAGCCACCTTGAGACGATCGAACGCAGAACACCTTTAGAAGAGAAAGTTGTTGTGGATCCTCCATTTGATCTTAAATTCTTCCATGTTTGTATTTCATGGACAATTGTATATCTGAGCACAGCGACTTAAACCTATTAATCGTGTCGTTTTGTGTACTTCAATGATGGACTCACGGTAGAATAATGAATGGTTCCTTCTCCAACGATAACTCGTAAGACCGGTTTATCGATTGACAATACGGTTATCCTCAACTCGTGTGATGTTTGACAAATGTGTGACATCACTTATTTTCGTGTGTGTGTGTGAGGTGCAGTACAAGACAGTCTTGTTTGGAGAATTGATGTGATACTTATCAATCCTTGTATAGTTAATTTTGATATTTTAAAAATGTTGATGATTATATAGTTCTAATTCTATAATTTTGGATAATCGTTTCTAAATCATATTTTGAGAACAACGACGTTTATGATTTTACTTTTTAGTCTTTGCAATAATGTTTTGAGGAATTTCATGTCATGTGTGATGTCGTAAATAATGTCTCATATAAAAACTTGCTATTATGTTTTAAAAAAATGATAATCAGTAATTGTTGCTCTTCACGAAAGTCCTTACGAAATTCTGGATTTGCATTTAGTGGAATATTTCAAAGGAGACCTACGTGATTCTAAATATAGCTAAGAGAATTCATTTCTATTCTATCTATGTTTCGTACCCTTGCACACAACTTTGTTTCATACAGTTACCTTTAATCTTCTTCTATTATTATACTGAAGACAGCGTAAGAAATATCAGGGTTATTAGAGGGGATATTTCTAGTCAAGATTGCCTAGATTAAATGCGGTGTTTGCTTTTTAATACTTTATAACGCGGCTGAGGCGTTCAAACCTGAAATATCGTGCGACTTGCGACGTCGCAATCGAAACACACAGGTCGACGTCTCCCTCCGGTCACGTGACGACGACTGCAACAAGAGGCGGCGCGAGGGCGCGTGCGCGGGCGGCGGCACGTGCCGCACACGCGACGGCGGAGGGCGGCTGTTGACCGTGGTCAGGGCTCACTCCGCCGCCGCCGCTGCCATCTCCGCGTGACCTTCCCCTCCCTCGCCTCCCCCTCTTCGACCAACCGCCGCGCCCCGCGTGCGCACTCGGCGCCGCGTCCCGTCCCGTCGCACCGCCCGCGTTGCCTTCGCAGCTACGCACTGGCGCGGCGACCTACTCATTCGCTCATCGGTCGCTGCTAGTAGTAGTGGCACGGCGAACGACCTTTGTCACGGGCGAATTAGGGTTCACGCGGCTTTCATCTGCGCGGACCGGTTTTCCTTGCGCTTTCGAGATACGAAGGAAACGTGTTGGTGATTCCCAGTATTTTATTATGGTTTCGATTCTCTGATGTATCAGCTCTAAATTTTTTAAGGAATATTTTGTTTAAATGTCTGACTCAATGGATTTTTTTTTCTGAATTAATGTAACACTTTTTTTTTTGCGAGGTATATGCTGTTACATATGTATGTTTTGTTACATTTTATGTTACAAAGTAACGAATAAATAATGGTAAAAGATATAACAAATTACGATGAGACAAATAATTTTGATCTAATTCGTTTCGTTAAATGCTTTTTGAGATGCCAATTCCAAAGAACATCCTTGCATTTTTCTTGGGGTATGTTTTGCTAACACATCCTTAATGTATATTGACGTGTATTCTTTGTAAATGGTTTATTTGTATGCTCAGTGTATCCAAACGTGATCGGGCTGAGTATTTCGGTGCAGATAAGACTTGGTTCGGATGTGAGTCATATTGACGTAAATGAGGTCACTGTAACTTAGTTTTAGTTTAATATGATCACTTTAGTCCCAGTACTTTGCGTGAGCTAATCAAGTGTTACGTGTTTAATCGATGCAGCACATCGCGTACATTAAAACAGAAAATATATTTTAGATTCGAAGCATCGCGTTTGGAATTTGCATCGTGTAGGATTTACCTCGTAGGAAATTGCATATGCAGCAGGACGGTGTTTACAAGGGATGTTAAGCTTCGGTAGTGATTAGATCAGTAAAAGACCCGATCAGAACCGACTAGTTCTAAAATGAGTTCGTAGTCCGCAAAGTAATGGTTTTCCAATTCCAATGAAAGTCAAATGATGGCTGGTGTACGTCGGTGGTGGTGATCCATTAGTCAAATGAGCCCGAGCGTGATTGGGTGGGCGAATGAAGCTACTCCCCCCTCTACCTGTCTCTGCGTTGTGCACTTACTTCAAGGATCTCCCAGCGATAGATTTTTATTGGGGAACAGTTGTCTCGATTTGGAGCGATCTTGTTGTTGATAGTTACGTAGAGATTTCGTTATGAATTGGTGAGGAGAAATTAAGTGATGTGCTTCGGTGCTGTTTTAAATTTGTTGGTTGATATCGTGTTATCCATTATATAATCAAATTAAGTAAATAATTAAACTTGCAATCTTTAACGGGCGAACAGTATATATTTTGTGATTTAGAGTTATAATATAACAACATTTAGTTGTTATAATTTGTACCACTAACAGGTCTTTCTAAATATTTTGGTTTTTCCTAGTTCCTTCCATGTAAGTTATTTGTGAATGTATTTATTGTTCGTGGAGCCCCGATTCGCTTCTTTGTTTCGAACTCTTTTATTGTTGACTGAGTTTCTTCCTTCCCTGTGTTACAGAGGCAGCGCCGCGCAGAACCGCAGCGCGCGATGCGGGCGCCGCGCCGGCAGCCGCGCATCGCCGCGCGTCCCAGTTGAGTGCGTCGACGCGTGAGCGGGATGCTGCTCTCGACGCGGTCCACCGCGCGGCCGGCGGGCCCTCTGCCCTTGTGGTGAGCTCCGGGTGACGCGATGGACTTGAAGCACGACGTTTTCCGCGCGGCGGCGGCGGGCGGCCCCGCGGCGGTGGACTACGACGTCCACACGGGGCCCGGCGCGTCGCCGTCGACCCCGCGCACCGCCGTCGCCGCTTCCCTCAAAGCGCCGACGCAGCCGACGGCCATGGACTTCACGACGAACGGCGGCGCGGCGGCGGCGGCTGCTGCGGCGGCGGCGGCNCGGCGGCGGCCGCCGCGGGACCCGACGAAGAAGCGCTGCATCCCGCGCACCAGCAGATGCTGCTAAGCGCGGTGAAGACGGAGCCGCGGGTTCAGAGTCCGTGTGGGGACGGAGGCGCGGGGCCGTTGAGCGCGAGTAGCGCGTTGGGGTCCGGGGCGCCTCCCGGTCCGCAGCATAGCAGTGCGAGCGCCGGGCTCTTCAGCGGCATCGCGGCACCTCCCCCGGCCAAGCGGCTCCGAGCGCCCGACGACTGGCTGTCGAGCCCCGGTGCCCACGCGCCCCTCACGCCCTCGCCCGGCCCCAACGCCTACACCGTCATCTCCAACGGGTACTCGTCGCCCATGTCCTCCGGTAGCTACGAGCCCTACAGTCCCAACGGGAAAATAGGTGAGTAGGACACGATTGGAACCGTCGGTAATTTCTTCTCATTGCTCGTACTTAGTGCATTGGTTCATATTATTTCTCCGATGAATACTTATGATAATATTGAAATGGAGAATGCTACCCATAAATGCAAATGTGGTGTGGACCTTTTGTGAATTTTCATGAATACTAATCTTGAAATTGTGATTGACTTGAACTCTATATCCCATTTAATTGAAAATTGTAATACGAAGGGATGTATACTTTTTTACTTCAAACATTTGGATCGATTGATTTTTGAAACGATAATTTTATAACTTTGGCTCATCATTCTAAGGACTTTGAATTATATTACAAACAATAATACAATAGTCGATTTGCATTCTTGCAGAGGTAAACAAATTTACCTGTACGCAGGACCGGTGCACTTACATCTCATACTTAGATATTAATTACTTATACTAAAAATTTACGTACGAAATAACTGACGTGCCCATAATATTTACATATACATAATTTTCATAAATTTATGTTATAAAAAGTCCATTTTTTATACTTTTAGACATTTTGTATAACCGGTTTTCTTCGTAGATCTTTTTGTGCTATTTTTTTTGTATTTGGTAATAAATTGAAAAGTTTGATCACATTGATATAATAATTTTTTGTTGCATAGCTGTAACTAAGGCTACTATAGTTTTGGAGTAAGGATTCGTAAGCAAATAGTTGTCTTATTCCTAGCGAAATATCTGATTAAAATTTAATATTTGATTTATAATATTTAAAATTAATAATATTAATACGTATTTATATTATTTAAAATTAAAGGAAATAGCACCGAAATATATTACGAATTTAAACGATTTGAACTGTATATCATTCAGTATGGTTCTCCCGTGTTGTATGAAATTTTTTCTCAACGGCTACCCTAACCAGAAGCGCCTGTGGATGTGTAGGAACGCAACCCGTGTAACGAACTTGCTTCACGGGTTGCCGGAGATGTTTCTCTCTCGAACCACTGGATGTTCCAGCACGGAAGTAGTGATTTGCTGTGTAACCCGTCACTCATCTTCACCGAACTGTTCGTATTCGGAGTAATGCTACTCATTCTGCTAATTACTCTCTCCTTCTGAAACTCTCTCCGCATAACCTATTTCCTTTTTGGGTAATGTCTGCGGTTTAGCAATCACTTAGTCTGGATGTTGGACGATTGGTTATATCTTTTACTGGACGTTCTTTGTAAAATCATAATTAAGTATGAAAGAAATATGTCATTTGTAGACCGACTTCCGTTATTGAGAGAAAAAGAGGCGAGAGTTTATACAAACATTGAACTAACGAACTGCTTTGAGCAGAAGGGGACTTTACAGTGTGATACGCTGTTCAGTGCGTAATTGAATTTCGTGTAGGATTACGAAATCTCAAAAAATTTGCATGGGAGACTGAATAAAGAAACCGACTATAATTGATTTATTTCTCTGATTCAAACGTTCACAATGGAATCGTGGATCACTTACGAGTATTTATACATTGTACTCGTATTACAGTTTGGTGAAAATATACCATTTTTAGAAAACATTTTCCATAAATACTATTACATCCGTTTGTGCAGCATATTTTAAGAACAAATATTGGCCTACGTTTTATTCATCACGAAGGGCCTTGAAATGTTATTGGAAATAGTCATTTTATTGTGTGATCCATGTGCTTGTAAAGTACAAAATAATTTCTAAAAAATACGTGTAAAATTTATTTGCTTAAAAGTGCACTCCGTAGACGTTTTATATTTATAAATAAATCTTGGATTTTCTCCTTTGGTTGAGTTTCGAAAACTCACGATGGTCGATTCATTAAACCATATAATCTCTGCAAAAAGTTCCCCTCAAAATATGTTGATTCCCCACCCCTTGGGTCGCAGTATTAAACCCTCGACTTTAGTAGCTGTCTCGGAGCGCGGCATGGGATTACAAAATTCAGTGGAATTGTGCATCGTGGACAGCCAAACCCCGCCCGCTCTCTAATTACGCGCCTTCTGTTTGCGAAGCATACAATGCGCTGTGGGACACTAAAGTGCGCCGAAGCCTTTCGCATATGTCGTGGACACCTTCTTCACCGTCACCGGTGGGTGACTCCCCCTCGGAGCCCGGGACACAGCGCAGCCGTCGCAGCTGTGATGGGCGACGCAAACCGCTGGCGAGAGTTGTTTCCTCTCGACGAGGGAGTACGGGTTTTCGGTGACTTTTGCCTTACAACCTCCCAACTCACATTGGCAACAAATAACGAGAAAAAGACAAACTCGAACGGTATAAATTTATTCCTCGTTAGCATGCGAATTACGTCCTTTAGTTGTGATATTGAGCAAGACATTTAAAAGAGAAAAACGAACAAATAATCTTAATTTTAATGACTAGAAAAGGTTCTTGAGATGAGTCTCTTGAAATAATAGTACTATTGGCCCGGGTTTTTCTCCGTTTTTCCTTCGGGTAGAGGCGGATTTCTTATAGAGGTTCTCTAGGCTTCGTCTAGGGGCGTTTTTATTGTAACAATAAATCGTGAATTTAGTGTTATTTCAACTCTTATGATTTTTAAACACTATACTCAGAATAATCTATAGTTCGATAATAACTTTTACATGTAATTTTTTTGCGTTAAATTACAAACATATTGACATTCTATTAGTTTTACAACGTGCAGCTAACTTTTTATCTTATCTAGGAATTTTTGCTTAATTGTTTTTTGAATCCGCCTCTGCCTTAGGGCCCTTGATCGGAATTGATGGGATGGTCCCTCGCTTGCTTGCGGAGAGTAAATTAGTTTATTGTCCTCCACGTGGTCATACGCAGTTTGTACTTTTTTGACAATAAATTTATTATTATTATTATTTATTTATGTATAATATAGTAGTATTTTACCACTTCTATTTTTAATTATGATATTTCTATCTTTCTTATGACACATTTTAAAAATAAAAGATATCCTTAGTTTAGATGTCCAGGATGAACAATCTCCTAGGCAAATTTTATCACGACCGGTTTAGCGGTTTAGTCGTGATCAGGTAGCAAACTTTCGCGTTACACATTTCCATATAAGAATGGAGTCTGGATTTCAACTGACCTCATCTCAAACCTTTTCCTGTTATTATTATTTCGAGAAAAAAAAAAAAAAATCTATGATGCCGAATCTACATTTTGGTATGCACCTGCCAAATATATTGCTATGGTTGTGATGAGAAATAATACGATAGTATGAAGGAAACTAAACCTCAACTAGCTTGATTTTTCTTCTTCTTTTTTTACTCGCTCCGAAGCAAGAGAGTACAATCTACCAATTTTTCCCAATCTGTATCTCTCTTTTCCCGTGCTATGGATGGACCCTTTGAACTTATAGCACGTTGACGTGTAGTGGTCATCGGTATTAGGTATTTGACCCTAGAAGTCCTATTACGGCATGGTAGTGGCTAAGTGGCGTAAAAAAGAAAATAATGGAATGCCCTAAGACGAAGACGTCTGTAAAAAAATATATTACGTTTCCCCTTCAGTCACCTCGGAGCTTATTATTTTTTACCACGAGGCTGCTGATCAATATTAAAGGAAACATTACTAGGGATGTGTTTCTGGATGTCAACATTAAATTACACTTTATCAGATTACACCTTCAGCATAGTTCTCTGAACAAAATTTCGGCTTACCGGTTACTTTGTCACGTGAAAATGAGGAATAGCCTGGAGTCTAATCAGACACTCCTGCTTTGATCGTAGGAGTGTGATCGACCACCACATGTTCGCATTCCACAACTGCACACCATTTCCACCCAGACGTAAACCCCGGAAATTTATCACTTATCTCTCCACGCGTATGTTACACGGAAGGATTATATGCGCAGTTTACTCTGATTATTTGGATTATCCGGATTTTTTACTATCCGGGTTACTGACATTAGGTGCATTATACCTTTTCTTGGTTGATGTCTTCTATTTTTCTCAGAGTCAACCAAATTAATGGATGCAATAGAGTTGAGTTTGAGGGTACGTATTTCCTCCCCTCTCAAGTGTCTCTGAAGTGTGGGCACATCTTATCCCGCGGTTACGATTATATCCCGGAGAAACATTTGCCGTGGAGAGCGTCTCAAGCGGAGCGGAAAACGCTAGTTTGACTCTTGGCGAAGTCCTTGGCCGCGAAAGCCCTCGCTGCCACTACCACGGAGTCCGTCGTGGCCTTTGTTGACGAGATGTCGCATAAAGCGGTCGAGCAGTAGGGGTCTCGAACTACAAGAAGCACTATCGGCAGCACGTGGAGCTTTCAGTGGAGGTCACCCCTGCCTTCATGTTTCCTCCTCCCTCTGTTCAGCATAGTTCTGTGGCTAGCTTTGTTGCTTCCTCGCCCTCTCGGGTGGCGCGAGGGCGTCGCGGGTCGTCGCCGACGTCGTGTCGTGCCCGTCTAGTGACGGAGGAAACGCCCGGCTTCCTCTCGTTTCTGCGATTCGAGAGTCGTTCTTGAGAGAGGACCCGTTCGCGGGGATATCAGAGACGAGAGCGTTTCTTCGAAGCGGAATCTTGGTCGAAGACGATGTTGCCATGCACTGATGGGCTCGTCTTAAAGTGGTCGGGAGTTGAGACAAACGTATTGAAGAGTTTGCGCAATTGAAGAGTTTGCGCAACTCGAGACAATCTTCTGGAATTATTAAGCAGTAGGATTGAATAAAAACAATGCGAACCAATTTCGTGGAAGGAAAATATGATATCGCGGAGTAGACGCTGTTGCAAGCATCTACTTCCTGTTCATTTGCTTCTCTGTTCTCATTTTGTATACCTGGGAGTCAATCTGAATTAATGATTTCATCAGGATTTGAATCTCACGCGTTCAACGCTCTACAACTGGACCATTTTTGTAGCATTGATCAATTTTTTTGTGCAGGGAAGTACGTAATGTCCAATAAGGAAACTTGTACAAACCTCAAAAATGGAAAGAAACCTACGAGAAGATGTAGTGTTTTGTCGTAAGTTCGTACCAAACACTCAGTTTTCACTTGGATGTTGGAGGATTTGGTTGTGTGATACTAGTGATGGGATAGTCAATTCATTCTATTAATTTTTCGCGGGATGCGTAGTTAGAAATCATGCTTTTGCAATCTTGGTCTGACAATAACCAAGTCGATTAAGTTGGTTTCAGTTGTGTGTTGTTTTTAGTTCCCCTTCCAATTTTTCATTGGGGGGTAGTAGAATCTTTATAGTTTCCCACTATCACTATGTTAGGAAACAGAGATAAAAAGCAAGATTAATGCCGTTAACGCAATTTGTAATGGAAGAAAATTGGAATTTGTTAAACTAAAGATGATCGGTTGGAACAAAAACTGCCATTGGTGGTTATGTCGTTCGCGAAATTATCACTTGTAGAATTTACCATTAATGAGATCGTTATTTGGAAGAAACATTTTGATTTCGTGAAACTTGTGTATTCAAAACGACTGTGTGATGAACAAACTCGACATCATTCTATAGTTGCGTGCTAATTTCATCTGTTCCCATGTTTTAAAGAGAAGTTTTTATTTACATCCTAATTACATAAGTAGTTTAGTGAATTTTAACACTGTATGGACAATAAAGCAATGAACTGAAATGCTATAATTGAAATAGGGAAAATTAATGAGACACCTGCTGCCCCGGAAAGTGTAGTTATCTCGATATAATCGCGCGGTTTTAGAAGAATTAAACTTGAAGGTTAAAAACCACCCTATAAAACATACCCTATAAAGTTTAGTTGTACGTATCGTAAAGGCTAGCAACCCCTACCCCGCCGTAACGCAGTGCAACGATATCAATATCTCCCTCTTGGGCGTTACGTAAATTTTGGTCGTGTTAATTACTTAATGAATTAATGTATTTTTCAGAATACTATTTACTACTAGAAATTGAATACTAGAATACTCTTTCTTTCTCTCTCTTTCTTTTTTCTTTCTTTCTCTCTCTTTCTTTTTTCTTTCTCTCTTTCTTTTTTCTTTCTCTCTTTCTTTCTTTCTCTTTCTCTCTCTCTTTCTTTCTGTTTCTTTCTTTCTCTTTCTTTCTTTTTTCTTTCCCTCTTTCTTTCTCTCTGTAAGATGACAGCACCGTCGACCTTCTCTCCTTTTTGCCAACGATGAGTCCGTGTTGATGGCCTTCCCCTCGACGGGCGAAGCGACTGCTTCTGCGGGACGTGGCGACGCGACGCGCATATTGCTAGTGCCCCTGCCGCGTGGGGCGTCTCAATGTCGCGGTGTCCTCGTCCCTCTTCGCCCACTACCCCTCCCACTCTTCCCCCTTCGTCGCGTGTACTCACTCGTCTTCCTCTATGACGCTAACCGTTGACCATGCTGCACGAAGCGCGCTTTTCTGTCTTCCTTTGTTTCGTTTTTTTTTCTTTATCTTTTTACTTTCTCTCTCTATTTAATTTTCTTTTCTCTCTTTCTTTTTTCTTTCTTTCTCTTTTTCTCTTTCTTTTTTTTCTCTCTCTCTCTTTTTACCTTTCTCTCCCTCTCTCTCTTTCTCTCGTGAAACACTCCAGAATTTAAAAGTCAGTTCGTGGAATGAGAATCCAAAATCCTTCTTCGTAATAGTAATTAGATTACGTCGACAATTTATTTCAAGCAGACACTCTTGTCCCACTTCTATTTTGCCGTCGCTTTTGTCAAATCATCTCCTCTGTCATAACTTGTGCTTTACGACTTCTGTGTATTACCTTCTGTCCGACACAAGGGGGTCTTCATACCGCTGGAAGGACAAAGAAAATGTTGCATTTCATGATAGTGAAAAGAGTGCTTTATGGTTTTTATGGTACCGCTTTTAGTATGGCACTATACGAGGGCTATTTCAGATCAGAGCGAGGTTGAAGAAGTTGTTAAGTAATTTTAGTCTCTCTTTCTATTCTCTCCTTTCTTGTTGACTTCATCTCCGTAGTGCGCGGAATTTTTCATTTATATTTTACGTGATTTGTGTTTCGTCGTTATTACAGTTGGTGTCATTATTGTTTGATCCGTTCCTCTGATTTCCTGGTCGGTCTAGTTCAAATGCACGATGCGTGACTATTTGCGTCATGATTTTTACAACTCTTCCTCTGCGGGTGCATTCAGTCGCCCGCCGCAGAGGACGACGTGCGATGGGAGATGGCACTGGTACAATGGGACAAAGCGCAGCGCGGACAGACCGCCGCGGGTGCTCTCTTCTATGCGCAGCTTTTGTGTCGAACAGGTGTTAACTGCTTTTGTTCTCCGCTGCCGGTATTACGAAACGGTAAATGGATATTTTTAAAAATTCAAACTGGAGAAAATATATTATTCTAACGACATATTGATTTTTTTTGTTTAGTGGTCGGTGCTGTTCATTTTTTTATCCTGACGTATTTGATTGAAGAATATCTTTTATTTAAACTAGACTTATAGTTTCGTTTATACCGGTTTTGCAGTATACTTTTTAGCGAACTAGCGGTATTCATATGTTTTAAGTTTACGCCAATAGAACAGATGACATGTGAATATTGAGTTATTTGTAATGCAATAATAAATCACTTGAAACTCGTAGATTCAGATCTCTGGAAGAATGCCTCCTCAAAATGTAAAACGAATTGAGATACTTAAAAACTATATTAGTGTACTCATACTACACAATTATGGATATTAGGAACTGTATAACGAGAACTTCAACATTCGACCGAACACAGATTGACCGCAAAATATAAAATATTCACTTTTAGTTTTTTATTTATGAAACTTTATTAATTCGTCATTTTGGTGTACATTTGATTTTTTCCAATCAGAGAATCGGATAGATTTTTTGTGGGAGATGACTTTTCTTTATATGTTGGTTACCTGTTTTTTTCTCTCGGAACTCTAGTTGTTTATTGTTTTAGGTTCTTCTTCAAACATAAACGAAGTGTGTAGTTGTATAAATGAAGTTGCTGATTAGTTGTGTGTTCTCTCTCGCGTAATGAAACTGATTCTGATAAAATTGTTTATAAAAACATGTAAACTTTTCGATTTTATTTTGGAAGAATAGCTTTTTAAAATTCGTTTTCTTCAATTGTTCTTTCCGTTTCCATTCACCCTGTTTCGTATTTTCATCATTTCTTTTCGTCTTCCTTGACGGCAAAGTCGTTTCTCCGCCCGACTTCGTCGCCTGGGTTTTACTAGCGTTTTCAAAACTGTTTTCGCTCTGTGGTCCGTGCGCGCGGTTGAACCGAGGGAGACGGACAATTTCCACGTTGAGCTTCAGCAGTTGGTGATTGCGGGTGGTGGAGAGGAGGATGAGGGGGGGGGGAAGGCGAACGACCCGATACGCTGGTGACGTAAGCGCAGAGTGAACACTCACTGTCGAAGAGACGCGTCCAGCACCTCAAGTAGTCCAGGAAAAATAGACATTCCACAAAACAAAAATTCGCATAGAGATGAAATTTGGTACACATTTTAAAGTCATCATTTCAAATGAAATATCAAAAGTCCTCATTGTGCTAAAATAAATTCATTCCAGGTAAAAGGCCACGATAAACGGTTTTTCGAGAATATCTCCTTAGCGAGACGTTTTATCGTAAAAACAGTTATCATAAATTGTGTAGATTATAAAATTGCCTAAAAAAAAGGTTGGAATATTTTTTTCCTCCGAAGCATCATTTGCGATCTAGCGCGGTTCAAAAAACGATCAATACTGCGTTGCGCCCACAATGCGCACTTTCTTTTCGTAGTTTTCAGGACCGCTGAAGTTAGTTCTGACATTTCCGAAGATGTCTCAAGTCCACAATCAACCTGTATAATCCCTAGCACCGTTAGGGAAGGGGATGCCATGAAAGAATTATCGAACATGATAGAGACCAGTCCACATTTTCGGTTTCGATGAGTTCATAGTGAAATCTCGATATCGTGTAAGTCTAAATTCAGCCCTCATGAATGAAAAAAAATCCACTAACACCTCTTGGGGGGAGGGTGGTTNTTGAAACCTAAGAAAATGAGCATTGCATCGGATCCGTAGTTGTAAATTGTAAATTACAATTATCATTATGTTCGAGACATTTACCTCACACGAGGGTGCGGTGTCCTCAGAGCTGGGGGTGGTTAGGGCGAGACGTAAAAAGACCGCCATTAGGGTGGAGTCATTGGCGTTTGTGTATTCTGAGATGAACAATTGTATTTCCAATAACATTATTCAGATCTCATGAGATTCGAGGAAAATTGATGTTTTCCTCAATCTTTTCTCAACTACATTAAAGAAAAGAAGGGATATCCACCAATACTATTAATCCACAAACATTAATGGATAACATTCTCACTGGATATCAATGGCAATGCGAGAAAGAATGAAGTTGCAGTCAATTTACAAAATTAACGTAAACAACCAGGATCTGATATCTTTTCTTTCATCAGATAGAAGATTGTTGGTAGACGTACCGGCTTTTTCTGTATCTATTTGTCTTATAGCTGCAGCAATACTTCTCTTGCGAGTGTACCATGTGCGACATTCAATGTGAATGGTCACAGATTGTTTGTCCACATGTTGAGTATGTCCATCACTTCTTTTATTGCTGGGAACTATCAGACAAATGAACCAATCTTGCGACTTTTTAAAAAACCAACATTGATGACACAATCTCGGGACAAAGAATAATATCAATAAATGTCTGCTCAGTCAATCACCTCCGTTCACTACAATAAATCGCTCAGAACTACCCAGCCAAATTGAATTTTAGATAATTCACGTTCCTTAGCTTCACAAGGGCAACCTTTGTAGACCTGGACCTCACTTGTTCACAACAACGAAGTGGTGAAGGATATTCTACTGTTCAAAATGGTATATTGGGAGGGATAGTCTTCAGTGGTGTAAACAGCTCGTTCTTTGGCAGACGAAACAGAAACGTGCCTCTCGAAATATTGAGGAACGTCTTCCGAGAGTGTTACGCAAACAGTCTCACAAACTGGAACAGATATCCTTTACGATTTTTAGCTTACCTTCTTTGCAGTTAATGATTTGCAGATGTATTATAATCGCAATACAATTTAGATAAAGGAGATGATGAAAATATGATTTTTCCCATGGAATTTGGAACTGATGAATCATAAAATATTTCAATGTAACCTAACCAAAACTAATATTTCTTTGATCGGAACAGACCGAGGATTATGCCTCCAGGGGACACCACTATTTAAAAAATGCCCCGAGTACTCTATCTTGTAGGTGGAGTAGAAATGAGTACTATTGTTGAATAATTTTTATGTTAATTTCGCACCAGAACCAACACTTACCGGACTCACGGGATGCAAATTACGAGACAGAACGAATCATTGCCATACTACGTTTCATTGTAAAACTCGGATTGTTTGCGTAAATTAAAATGCTCTGAGTTGCCGATATTTATTTTAAAAAATTCTTATTATGTTTTATAATTTGTTGTTCCTTTTTAAGCTTATTTTGTTTTGAAATCGTTTGTTTAGAAATTTATTGTAATCAGAGTCATCAACTATATTTTTTTTATTAAAAGATATTTGTATATAAACATGCATATTCTAAAAATTAATAATGAAATGCAAAGCAAAGTGATATTTATAATACAAGTACCATAAGTATAGACCCAATTAGAAAAGAAATGAGCGTATTACGTTTGCCCAGTGTAAGTCCGTGCGCGTGTACTCGCACTAGAGCGTATTGTGGGCGCAACGCACTCGAGATCTTAAATGATGCTTCGGAGGAAAAAACCTATTATAACCTTTTTTGTAGGTAATTTTATAATCTGTACAATTCATAACTTTTTACGATAAACCGCCTCGCTAAAGAGAGATTCTCGAAAAACCGCTATTCGTGACCTTTGACCTCGAATAAAACTTCGGATCGTTGAGTACTTTTGATATTTCATTTGAAATGACGACCTCAAGATGTGTACCAAATTTCCTCTCTGCGAATTTTTGTCGAACTTCGTCTTTTTTCTGTCTACTTTTCCTGGGCTTCAGTGGGAGTGCAAGAGTCGGTCCTATTTTAAGTTAAAAAGATTCAGGACTATCAATTTTACAAACTACTTTTACGTTTCGTGCTACAAATTCTTGTTCATATATATTCTCCAAGTCGTGTAACTACGCAATATGTCCGCCTAACACGAATTGCCAACTTCTACGAATTCAAGTTATGTCCAAATAAATATTAATAGTAGTCACAAAAGCGACTATTTGCTGTAAAGAAAAGTTGATAACACTACAATCTAAGCTAAAAGGTAATATTCGTTCCACGCATTCGATGCGGAAAGATCAGATTAGCGCCGCAAGAGCAAGTGCATTGGATTGATGGCCGAGTTTCGCGATGGATTTAAGTTTTCAGAAATTTGAATGTTCTGCCAACATAACACGAGGTACAAATGATATTACTCTTATGGACGATGGCGAAGTAAAAGTGTTGGCTACACTGTGCACGAGCTCTATACCAACATCAAGCCAATTAGACTAACAATAAATAAATAAATAATTTATTGTCAAGGGAGCTGTTACAAACTGCCTAAGACCATGTTGAGGACAACAGTAATTTACTGCGTCTTATATACAATAAACGAATAAACACAGTGTGTTTCCGTTGATGAGTTCGTTTTCTGAAGTTAAAAGATAGTGTGGTCATGAAGGTGCGCGTATGACACACAATACATTCTTTTAAAACACGCGAATAAACTATAGTTTGTTTATATATCATTTTGGTACCCGGCTGTGTTCGTCAATTCCTTTATGACAGCTACAAAGGGGTTTAGGTTGAGACCTTGTATGTTTTTATAGTTATTTTCCGTAGATCGTAGTAACAAATAAGACATTTTTTTGTTTAATACCTTTTAAAGAAGGTGTATGCCACATAAATGGAAAGTGACTTTCGTGGTTTAAGTTTTGTGCTATGAGTATTTGAGTTGGAGGATCCAAATGTTTTGCGAAGCAGAATATAAAAAATAAGAAAACATTGAATGTGTTCTGGAAAATCGTGAAGGCGTACTTTCCCATTGTCATTCCTGACTATTAGATCGCCGTGAAATGACGGGCGTGAGAACACTTGTCATTTCCATCCTTTTATTACCAGCATAATTCGAATGCCTCGACAGGCATTAACGATCGCTAAGTGGGCGTTCAGTCCATCGCTCTCGCGCGATTCGACGTCTGCGTCGTGCGTAAACGTCCGACGTGCGATGAGAATTAAATTCTTCTCTTTCGCGAATCCTCTGCCTTCGCTTGGTGATAAACGTGCGGACGCGACCCATCCCAGCGCCTCCCGCTTTGTGTTGCCGGCGCGGCGCGGCACGGCACGTCGAAGCGGTTCAGGCGATGCACCCACCCACCGACCCATCGCTTGAGTGGGTATCCTCCTGCTATACAGCTTCGAGACCCTTCGTGTGGCTACGGTGTTAGCGTCCTTGTTCTTCACCGAGTCATCCCGGGTTCAATTCCTCAGAAAAAAATTGTAGCTTTTCATAAGAATGTACCTGTTCATACAGCTGTGACTACTGAAAAGCGAACACGTCTCCTCCTAGTATCAATAACTCTAACTATTATTTACCCATGTTACGTCGAATGAAAATGGGAGACGGGACCGGGGTTCGAACCCGAGACCTTGAGCTCAAGGTCCCGGGTTCGAACCCCGGTCCCGTCTCCCATTTTCATTCGACGTAACATGATTAATCTGTTACCTGGCGGTGAGGTTCACCGCAATCTAAGAGATTTCTATATTATTTACCCACTCCACGTGGACAGTTGTTGGTAAACCCAGCTAAGCGGCCCACCCACTAACAATAGCCCATCATCCAACTCCTACCTCGTATCGTTCCATGTAGATAAGCTTCAATAGTACTAAGCTACATTTCCCATTTACAAATACTACAATGGCTTCGAGTGTGAGACTACGAGCAGCGACCACCTGACGAACGTTTTTCACTCGACATCGCTTCGTCGAACTGAAAAGTTGCTGCTCTGATGTTCGTCAATTTGACTTCGAGTGCTGTAAGTGAATTACCACGAAAAATGCGTGAGAAAAATAGTTATTGGATTAGTGTGTTTTCATGTATCTTTTCTGTGATTTGGAGCAAAAAAATCGTTTTTTGCAACTTCATTGTTACGCGAGGTACTTTATTTATTAAAACATAGTAATCGAATTTGTTAATGTAACAAAGAGAATCGATTGCTATCAATACCGCGCCAGTGAAGATGCATGGAACAAGTCGCTTCTTTTATGTTAATAATATACGAACGTTATTGAAAATTTGTTTATTTCTCATTTTTATGTCCCATATTTCGTAAGACTAATATTCCCAACAAGCCGAATTGTGAAGTGCGTGGTTTTTTTTAAACTTATTCCCATATGTTGAAAAGAGTGGTTAGAAGTCCCATCGCCAGGAAGAAACATAGATGAGCCACCTGTCGGAAATATCCCGAGGCGAATGCGACCGTAGGAGACAGTCGCTCCTTTGGGTATGTGCGGTGGACGGCGTCGACCGCCACCGTACGCAGCTATTCCCTTCCTTCTTCCACTCTCTCTCTCTCTCTCTCTCTCTCGGTCTCTGTTGGGCGTTGCTGCCGCAGCTTCTGTTTGCTTTCGCAACCAGGATCCGCTTAAATGGCAATGCCCCACGGGAAGACCATTTCGCACTAAGGTGGCTTCGCGTACAAGTAGCAGCGTTTGCTTGTGAAATGAAGGCTGACGAAGATTTTTCCGGATATTTTTCACATTGGACGAATGTAAGCGCACCGTTTGTTTTGCTTCCCTACACCTTTAGAATCTCTCTCCCGTAAAAGACTTACATATAAATTTATTAGTGATGTAACTTTAGTGACAAGGAATAGAAAGTAATTGAATCCACGGTATCGACGTGTACAAAATTTGACGGGACTTGGGAATATAAATTCTTATCTCCGAAGGTTTGGAATGAGGAGTGGCGGAATATGTGAAAAAGAAGGGGAGACGATAGACGACAGACCATACTGTAGACTTGTGCTTGTGCGGTATAGAAAGGGCTGAATTTATGCTAGAGGTGCGAACGATTGATGAAGTGGTCCCAACGAATTGATAGAGAGTAGAGGACACAGTTTTTAATAAATATGTGAATGGAATATGGGAAAGAAAGGAAGGAGTACAAGAATAAATTATTAGTTTATTGTGTGTTAAACCAAAACCTGACGCCGGGCGAATGATGTTAATTGTGTGATAAGAGTAATGATTACCGTCGAGGAATGTCGCTTGATTGAAGCACGGCAAAATAACTGATGTAATATTTTTTCCTGTATTTTTGTGGTGTAAATAAATGGAAATTCAAAAAAATCTCTTTTATTCAATTGTTAGGTGTTCGTTTAAAAGTATTTGTTGGTCACGTTTATTGATTGCATTCGTTTGGAGCTAAGTTCTGAACTTGAATATCGTTAAGCACGAATTAAATTCCTCACACTCGGAGTTTTAATCATTGTGTATATATATATATATATATATATATATATATATATATATATATATATATATATATAATATATGTGTGTGTGTGTGAATGTACGTACCTCTGTTCTTTTCCGGAATTAAAATATTAAAAATCGAACGAAAAATATTCTTATTTCTTAACATTTCCCCGTTTTGTGAAAAGAATGATCGCATTGAGTTATTCCTTGAGTTTCTACAAGATTTTTGTTGAAGTAAATATAGTTCCGTATAATTGGTCTAGGTGATTACGAGAGATATGACGCCAATAATATTTTGTACAATAATTTCTAGGTTATTGACCTCGTTATTCGTTATTATTTAGGAGTTATTGAGTCAAATAGTGTAACAATATCTTTTGACTTTAACTCAACGACTCCTAAATAATTTTGTACAATGTTTTCCATTCGTTTGATCAAAACGTCCTACGATCTAACGAAGCTGTGTTTGTAATAAGGCCAGATTGTCAAATCAGTATTTACAAAGTTTATTTTTTAACTACTTCCTTTTTCAAAGCTAACTTCTTTCAGTAAAATATTCTTGTGAGAATCGAAGTGAATTCTTTATCCCGGAGATGGTAACAGAAGTCGACCGCTGCCGGAAGCTCTAGATAGTGTCCCTTCGCGAATCAGTTGCCGCTAAAGGCACTTTGAACTCGCCGCTTTCGATACGTTGTCTGTCTCTTCGCCTCCGGAGCCTTTGTCAGGCTGCATGTACCGCCTTCAGCGTCGTGTGCCCACGCGCTCCACGGACGCTCTCTGCCTCGCGGTTTGTTGCAAATCGAGCTGAATAGAAACGTTCGTTTCTTACTTTTTTGGTCTCGTATATGTGCTTGATGCTTCGAGAAGTTTCAAATTTGGATGTAAAGGCATCTGTATTATTCTGGTCTTCGTAATCTCCCATGGACATTCTCGTCTACAATCGTAATTAAATAGATATTCTTAAACCAACCTTTTTTTGTCGACAATTATTTATTATTATATGCTCCAACGTTTCATCAGTAGATCGCTGCCATCGCCAGGGGAACGTAAGTGTTTGAGCACATAGTCAAATGTTTGATTTATCTTGGTAACGACTAGAAAACAAATTAACCACTTATGCAAATAAAACAATGACAATAATCTACTGCTTAAAACATTGTGGCATATAATAATAAATAATTGTGTACAAAAAATGGTCGGTTTAATAATGTTAATTTACTACAGCCTTATCATGATCTCTTGCATATTTTTGACAAAGTAATATACAGTTCTGTTTCATTTGAATATATATTATCGTAGCTGAAAATGAATACAACTTTTTTTTAAATTGATTATGTAGTACAGAGAGTACTTAAGTGGTTTCATGAATATTTCGTGAAAAATATTATTTTTCCTTTTTAGTGCAGTTATATTTTCGTTTTAAATGGAAACTTTTTATTACTGAATAAGAAGTTCTTTCTTTTAATAGAACTTGATTGCGCCTGCATTTACGACGTGTGACAAACATTCCATATGTGCTTCTCAGATTTCATATTGTACTCCTTTATTTCGACGTATCTCGCGTTATCAAAGGAAAGGCGGTTGCTGTTATGTCCTTTCTGCATATTTCTCTCCTGGAAATTTCAGGCTCTTTGTGTTCTTCTCGTGTCACAATTGTTTATTTCCCCCCAAAGGACCCTGCGTCTTCCTCGAGGGTAAATGTACTTTTCGTTTCAAACTGTGTTTTGTTTATCGTCTCCTCTGCTTTGTATCTTTTCTCGCAATCGTATTTCCTTCAACGTAGTGAAAATGTGCGTCTAAATAGAATCACAGTAAAAATAGACTCTTCAAAAACTGAATGGATCGAACCCGAAGTGGTTTATTTTATATGTTTAATATATTATCTTGAGTGAATCAACATAAGAAGCTTGGTGGGACATAAAATGCGTTCAAAACGATTGAAGTATTTTTTTTAATGAGTAATTTACGTGTGGTTGCTGACTAACAAAGAGAAAGAAAACTAAATCGCGTGTAGTTCAGTTGAGGGTTAGATAATGACATATTAAATCGACTTCAACTTTCCTTTCAGGCATTACAGTTTATCTACTTGTTTACCGCACCCAAATCCATAGCAACAAATATGGATTTTGGTTGCCAAAATGTTTTCAATGCAGTTTAGGAGAAATACGATGAGTGTGACTATCCCTCTGCTTGTTGTATCCCCTCAGTGACGCTGACAAAAATCATTGAACACTTCGTGTCGTGGAAAGTTGGTTGTGAGCTCGGTGTAGTCGTGTTAGTCAACTAATTTTCGCCGCGTCACGGGACGATTTTTAAAAAATCGTAAAAAAAAAATCGACAAATGTTAAATCTTTTTTTAATAAACAAGCAAATAAAATCAAATAAAAATTTTACTTCGTACATAATTTTAACTTTATCTACAGAAAAAAAAATTTTCATACACAAAAATACCAAAACTTTTTTTTATTAAAAAAATGGAAATTTTGGAAATCATCATATACACAATTTTTTTCCCTTGCACGTAACGCCGTGGTCGTGAACAAAGTACGAGTTCTGAATAATAAAAGTGATCATCTTTTAAAAGAATAATAGAATAATGATATAATTATCTGTACCTGAGTTGGTGGAGCGCTCTGCTATTCATTTGAAGCGCTTATTGCGTAGTATCCACCGAAAATATATTGCCTTTGTCACTCATACAATGTAAACAGAAAGATTATCTTTCACTCCGGAAACGACCTTCTGAACCTTTCTCGGCCCAGGGACGGTACTTCCGCAATGATCTGAAAGTTGAGATTTTGATTCCCCAAAAGAAGGCTTCTCAGTTTACTCGCGCTGCACAGTGCGATGACGAACACCCTCGTTTGTTCCAGAGGCTGCCGATATATCAAGACCCTCTTCTTTTTTTTTCATTTATTTAGATCTTAACTATCACCTCGTCTGTGTAGCTTCACGCAATACGAGGCCCTCACATTCTCTCTTAACATAGATTATTACAACTTCGCTGCGTCTCGCGCGTAGACCGTCCCCGCCACTTTGAGGAGTGCACAGCATCTAGCCATCTCATTAAAGTAATTTGCAACCAGTGACCCTTTGTTGTAAGTCATTTTTTCAATGCGTTTTTTCTCATTTTCAATATATCTCATTTCGAGTTTGTCTCATTTCCAGTATGTTTCCTTTCGAGTATATCTTGTAGCGTCGACAAAACAGCGCTCAAACATTCGCTGGGACAAAAATATATTTTATTAACAGTGGAGTCAGCCAGAGTATCGAGAGCTGTGGAAGTGAACAATTTACAGGAGAAGTGTAGTTCGACAATGAAGGGACGTGGACAACAATGGGAACTATGTGGTGTCGTGTGCATCGCTTGTGTTAAATAGAGGTGCTTCAGTGGCCTCGGGAGCAGACGCTCAGGCGAGATTTTCAGACGGGGAGGCTGTGTCGGACGCCGAACCGAAATATTGACTCTTCTTCGATGCCAGAGGCTGACGTAGAGAAGTTGCGGGTTGCAACGAGATGAGTCAATGTGTAATGTTTCAGAGCCGCCAGCTCAGGGAGTTCGAATGGAGGTATTTCATATATACTATCCACGTTGTATATTTCTGTAAATATTACGTGTATATTTGTACATAATATTCAATCTTTATCTTTCTGAATTTCTGTTGGCAAACTCAGTGGTGGCAGCATTCCGAAAGTAATAGAAGTAAATTACTAGCCGCTACCATTACCGCATGTGACGTCTGGCGGGATTGAAGTTTTCATTGAGTAATTATCTCGGACGAACTCACTGTGCTATTAACTGGTAGAAAAGCGGTGGGATCGCGGACGTCAGTCTCATTTCGAGTGTCTCATTTATACGCGCTTATTATCCAACTCTGTAAGACGCCTTTTTTCTTTTTTTTATCTTCGAAAATGTATTTTAAATTTCACATAATACGTCTCGAATATAATTCTTGAGACGCCTGTAAGTGATATCCCCAGCGACAATTGAAAAGGTGTCGAGACAGCTGTCGTTTTCAGGTGGCCTCGGGCGGACGTCTCGGGCAACGAGCGGCGACGTGTGGAAAGTGAGATATTTTTAGCAATGCCCGACAGAGAGACAATGTGCGCACAAAGATGGTACCACGCAGTCATCCCGAGTTCAATCCCCGGTGAGGCCAGAAGAATTTGTTGCTTTTCACATGGATGTCCCTGTTCACATAGCTGTGACTACTGAAAAGCGAACCTTCCTTTCTACATCCACCTTCTACTAGTATCAATAACTATAACTAACTACTTCTACTAACCCCTCCACGAGGGCCACGTTGTTGGTAAAGCCATCTAACTGGCCCACCTACTAACTATAACTTAGCTAAACTCCTACCTGCCATGTAGATAAAGCTTCAATAGCACCCTACATTTTCCATTTACAAATACTGAAAAAAGGTGTAGGATAAAGGGGCCCTTTGGCTCCACCAACTGAAATGACGCCAACTCTACCTCCGTCGTCGTCCTCTGCGAAGCAGGAGGGTTGTATCAGCAGCAGAGTCCTCCTTCCTTCCTTCTTCCCATCTGTGCTTCCGCTCATCCCTCCCTCCAGAGACTCTTGTTCTGTGTCAGTGTTCTCCTGCCCCTCTCCCCTCTCCCCTCCTACGGTCCACCGGGACGCTTCCGTTCTGCCGCTGGAGCACTCACAGCAGTCACGAACGATTAAAAACATCGAACTCTTGTGTAATTTCGTTTTTTGTTTGATTTGCCCCGGAGTAAGTCAGGGATTTTGTACAAGTGACGTTTATTGATCGATTCCGAATGTTCGGTTCCAGAAAGGAGGAAAGCGAGGAATGGATCTTGTTTTTCGAGTGTACTTATACATTATCTGGAGAGTAATTATTATTCTCGTAATATTTACAATTAACATACGGTTGTTAATGCTTTACTCAGGAATAAATAAACTATAGTTACAGAGAACAGTGACAAAATTATCTTTAAAGCCTATTGGGAGTGATAAAAGTAAAGATGTCTAGTAGGAGTTGATATTAGGATGTAACTATCAAAACTCCTTTCACGAAATTTAGGACTACTTAAAAAACTACTGCTTCCTCCATTTTAAATGGAATCTTTTAAGTTACTGTTGGGATGATGTTGGTTTTAAATACATGTCTCCTAAAATCTGCATATTGCTCTAAAAATGATTCCGTGCTCTTCTCAAAATGGCGTCAATAGCGATGTTGTCGTAATTCAGTGAAGCATTAATGATAAATAAGTACTTTGAATACGACCTTGTGTTATCAGCAGACAAATTTACTTGAATGAAATTTGTACTGCATGTGACTGTGATGAGGAATTAAAAGGAAACTGTCAAGAAACATTATACGCATTACACGACTGAACCCAGTCTCTTGACACTTGAAGATGTCTCACATATGACACAAAACGTCGTGTAATGTGTGTAATGTCCTTTCTTGACAATTAAAGTGTTTTTAATCTTTATCATAGCGACATGTTTTACGCTAACAATTTGTTCTGTTTACAACACAAGGTCGTATTTCAAGTATTTATTTAATACTGCGTAGCTGACGTTACTACAACGTCAACGAAACATCAATGATTTACCGGAAATGCTTTATATTAACATCCAGTTTCTGTGAAACTGACAAAATATCTTACAACGAATGCAAAACAAATTTTAACTCGAGCATTTGCTTGTACTTTGTGTTGCGATAGCGCAAAGGTAGCATCCTCTCTTCGTCCACTTCGAAATGATCAGCCTCGAGAGAGGTTTTATGTTAGGATAACCGTACTTTATTTAGGTACATAAAGTACCCTCATACGTTCCCCAACGCCCCAACATCTCTCCTTCCCAATTCCTTTACCTGCACATATGTGTTAGGTGGTATAGCAGACATAACTCCCTTTTGTGATGTGACGAGGTTCATGCCATGAGACCTGCTTTTCCAACGAATCCCATGATTTGGGCAAGAGAATTCGGAGAGAGTTTTTGGGTTGCCAAGGAATTTGTAATGTAGTATACATATGTTGCTGGAAGGATGGATTGTAGTTATGATAAGAAATGCATTCGTTTTTTTCTCTTTTTTTGTGGGGCTTTACCGCTCATGTAGACATCAAAGGTCATTGGAGCCCGAAAAACTTGTACAGGTAGGGAAAATGCAGTTACGCACTAGGGAGAGCCAACATGACTCCCCCCGCGTGTGGGACTCGTCGAATGATTCAACCCTACCCACTAAAAACCCTCCTGATCTACAACACACCAAAACATATCTCACAACATACATCAAATGGAGGGGGGACAAAAAATGAGAGGAATGAGGAAAATGAAAGATACCCTAGCCTTAACAGCGTCGGGATCGTAAAGAACAAGAGGTGACCAAGGGAGATCAATAAGAGAAAGGAAGGAGCCTAGCACAAGTAAGTGGAAGTACTGCCATACTCACCTCGGGGCCCCGTGTTCTACTAGAAACACGTACTTACTAGATGTAAGTCCGCTGGGGGGAAATGCATTCGTGCACGCATGAAATCAGAAAGTAGTCGAGGGCATAATTTCCAGCCCGTTGCTATTGCTCTATCGTGTCCCTTTGATGACCGATTATCGTGAAATTTCATCACGAGTTAGGGATTTATGATATAGGTTGCATGCGATAGTTATAAAAGCCGCTGTTTATCGGTCATCAGAACGTGAAATGTGTGTGTGTGTGTTTGCGGAGATGCAAGAGTCAACGCTCCCGTATCGTCCGCGCCCCGGAAGGAAGAGCTGTGCAAAGGGAGGCCCCGTCGTAAGAATCGCTCGCGACGCCTCATTACGTGTGATTAGACATCGCATCCTGCTCACTGCTTCCCGGTTCAATGAAATCAGGTGTAAACATAGACTAGATTTCACGTAGTTCTCGAGTATCTAAGAAATTCCTTGAGTTCGCGTATGGGCTTATCTGCCCGAATTCTCCAGCGATTGGAAGTGTACGAGAGTGGTTTCACGCAGTTTGTGGATGCGCAATGGCTGCCACGTCGGAGATTACAAACTTATCGCTAGATTTCATATTGGAGATCTAGGTAAACCTAGCAGTGGAGTCATTATTTTCAAGCTTATGTGTGGTAATCGCAGTTTCATAAAGAAACTCTTTATACCAAGGATTTGGGAGCATTGGTCGTTTAGACTGGTACATCGAACTACGGTATTCGTACACGGAGAAACTTCGGTAGACTCACATATTTTCAATATTATGGTTTAGGTTAGTGCTACTAATGAACTCGACTAAAATATGGCAAATGGGAGAAATGAAATTACATCGGAGTTATCTTACGTTGCGGGGCGTAATTTAACAAACACGGCATAAAAAAATTGGTATTTACGATTGCGGTGAAGCCTCTTGCGAGTCGAAGTGGAGCGAGGAAGAAGCTAGTTACCGAAAAATTATCAACGCAGCAAGATATGATCAACCGACTACTAAATTTTTGATTAAAAATATTCTTTGCGTTAATAAAAGTAATTGCATTATTATTATAATATGTGTTAATATGTGTATTCTCGTATGCGACATAAATTTAACCAGCGTCCGGTCGGGTTTAATACCTTAGTAGTATATGATTTACAGTATCATATTACAGATCCCGATCATTTTCGCGACACCCTGAGAATGAACACTGCTAGGAAATCAGTGATCATTTCCAGCTTTCCCTAACCTCAACAGACACCGGCCCTTCGATCTCTCCCGCTGTTTCCCATCCGTTACCTCCCTCTCCTTAAACAAGAGTCAGAAGCCAGACACCCTCTCCGTGTGCGCCTGCGAGTACACACAGGCGCGCGCGCACGACGTATACCGAGAGAAATCCGGTCGCTTCGACCCTTATTTACGCTCCGAGCGAAGATGACCCGAGTTGGGTGGGGGGCAAAAAGCTGCGCGGGAGGGAGCGGCTGGTGTGCGTGGGGTGGCTGAAGTGTGGCGAGGTCGGAGGCGCCGAGAGCGAGGCTGTGTTCCCACGCACGGCGACATTTGGCAGCCAGCGGCGCACGGGGGCGACTAACCTTCCGTTTCCTCAGCCCTCGTCCGCAACGTGAATGGCTGCGCTGGGGGATGGATATGGGTGGTTTACACGGGAATCTGACCAGATACTGTGCGTATCGTTTCAAAGTGAACAATCAAAATTCAATATTTAAAGTGCGGAGGGGGAGAAAAATCAACTTCTCGAACTTTTGTTGTAAGCGGGAAACGCTCGCCTCGACGACTCCTCTGCGATATTCTGATCAGCTAATGTTAAATGAGATTGAGGTCGGGTAACCTTCGTTTTTGTATTAAGGATCATAGATTGGATGGGAGAGCTATTTTTATTAGCTTATCGTTTAATCAAAATAAATCCTCGCGAATAAATATATTTTTTATGAGTTTAGGAAAACGCAAGTATGTTTTTTTAGCGTTAGTGTTCTCGTGCAGAGCGTAAATATTTGTTGGTACAATACTTTTATTGAGATTTCAGATCGATAACTTTGTTATCAAATGTTCTGCTTAGGGATAAATTTTATGAATACTACCAGAAGCTTAAGTTAATCCAGTATTAATAGAATTGTCATAGTAGCAAAATAATTAATATTTCATCACATTTTTGTAGTCGAGGCCACTTTTGCTAGAAACAGTAAATAGATTATTGTTGTTTAGTAAAATATATGTTATCGCTCACATAAATGCGATATAATTTTTGTCCTCTCTCTCTCTCCCTGCACGTAGATGTCGCTGAACGATGTAGTATGCTAGTTGTAGAGAATGTTTGCCATAAATGCGAGTAAAAATTCCTGCGAAATTACTGGAGACATAACGTAAAACACATTGTGAATGTTATGGCTGTTAGGTAGACTGAAATTTAGATAAAATAAATCTTAACATGGTTAGAAGATCAAGTGCAGTGGTTACATTTTAATTTTCCACGTACGCTTCACCGTGTTACAAACTCTCCAACCTTCTACAAAGCTATTTGATGAAATGTCGTGAATACGTCAGACATTTATTCCGCTCGTTTCTCTCGCGTGAAATTATGTGCCATCAACGAAGTATGAACAATTCTATCTGGAACCCGATGAATTCCGTAGTCCTCTGATTCTTATTACGTCAGTTGTGGTGAGTTACCTTGGAAGTTTTTAATCAAAAATTAAAGCATAAAATTATATGCTGGGTTTTGGAAAAATGTAATATTTTGAATATTTTTGCCATATACCATATTTTCTTCTGTTTTACTCTCTCACATAAGAATTATGTAGAAAGTTTTGTAATCGTGAAAAAATTCGAAAGCGAGATTTCGACGGAAATATCCGTTTTGGAGATCCCTGATTCTGAAAAAGTTGTTTTTGGCATAATGTCCGTCTGTCTGTGCGAAACGATTCTAATTATGAGTAAATGAATGAATATATTTAATTCATACTTCGTATTTACGATAGAGTTTACTTGTCGATGCACGTGCTCTAATTTTTCTGACTTTAAAACAAACGGTCCTTCACTTAAAGGTCAAAGTTCTCTTTAGTATTTCTCAAAAACGGCTCTGATTTTGCTTAAATTTTCTGTACGTAAAGTACAATTAGTATGCATTACGTCGGCATCAGCGGTATTTCGCTTGAAAATTTAGCATAGACGCAGTAAAATAATTTCTGTCTGCTACACTTACACAATAGTTTATTGTTTCAAGAAGCTTAAATAATATTTAGCAGTGTAAATGGACCAAGCAGAAGGAGAATACACTTTTCGTGAAATGAAATGAGAGATATAATAATGATAAAATACACAGGAAGACAGCGAACACCCTACAGATACGAAAATACATCAATTTATATTTACAACGAAATTTCATTTACATAACATTTTTACGATATTTTTTGTCTCTCTATGCTGCAGATGGAGAAACGTGTATGAGAAATATTTTCCAATTTAAATTATTCGCAGATATTAAAAAATAAGGTTTAAGAGTACTCTTCAACTAGTAACTACGTAAAATAGAAAATTTGTTCGAAATGTTCCATAGCAATTTACGAGATTGCGTTTGATCCATTGCTTTCGAAAAGAAAATTATGATTGTTCTGCAATTTACGTTAGTGTCGTTCTTCTTGGAACCTTAGCGTTATTTCATGCTACTACATGACGAAGATGTACAAGCGATTAAATTACGCGTACCACTCACGCAATTACGGAAGCTACAAATCAAAAGCTGTCGCGTTTGTCACCGTGTTTCATTTGCTACCTGTCGTCCCTCTCTCAGACGCAACGGCCATGTCATGTAGTTGCGCAGCGTCGCCGGGACGGTCAGGCTCTCGTTTCGATCCCTGAACGGGAAAGACCTACTCCATCGAAACTTCTTCGCGGTTGAATACTTGCTATGCATTCTCTCTGTAAGAACTTTGTCCGGTGAAACTGGCACGGTACCGGTAAACGAACCCGGGACTCTTGCTTCTGTCGCAGGGGTGTTAACCACTACACCACCCGTTCGCCTTTCAAAGCTGTGCACCATTTCCACCCAGACCTTAACCCCGGGAGACCTGAGACTCATCCCCATACAGGAGATAAGTGAACTATGCTATGTGCGCTTAAATACAGGTTTCATATGTACCTACGTGTGGAGGTTGGTTATGCATATATTTCTTCCGTGCACCTACACCTGGCGAAGATGTGTGATAACTTTCAGTGTTGTATATTGTATTGTATTGTATTCAGTGGTGTATTGCATGTATATTGTCTGTGCGTAGTATTTTTGGTTAAAAATAGACTGTCTTCGTGCCACTTTTTGTCTGAATGTACTATTCATAAATACAAATTAATACGAATAAAAATTTTAATTTTCGGTGTTCATTATTGAAACCTCTGACAAATGGTACTTCTAAGCTAAAGAGATCAATCATTTAACATAACTGAATGATTCCGTATACTATTTTTTGTTTCGCATCCTCAAATATTTTAATGAAGAATTATTAAATTTAAAGTTGTATATAACCCCTTTCAGATGTTTTTCTCTATATTTTTATCTTATCTCGACAAAAACTAGATCGTTCTTGATACAATTTATTCTTCAACGACGTTTAACATTACAGGGTTTCACGTATTTTTGTTATATTTCGGTGTAGAAGAAACGTGAATCTGCAAACGCCTGTGTACGTCACATCATATTTGTCTCTTATTTCGTAAGAACTATTTCAAACCACACACTGAAGTTGAAACGAACTAATATTTTGCAGAAGACAACTTATCCTTGTGCAAACTAGAGATGTTAACTAGGAACTCTCTTTCCTTCATAGTGTTGAAGTGTTCTATACCTCGTCGCTGTTTATCGATTTTACCTTTTGACGCAACTTTTATAATCAGACGTGGACGCAAGATCGAATGGTGTTTGCAGACTCCAGTGCCCATTTTTCAGGCCTGGCCTTCACGCACATACATGGGCGAGAGACTGCCAACTCTTGTTCATACATGGCGATGCCTCACGATTCATGGTGATCGACCTTCACCAGTTGGGAAGAGCTTGTTCAAATTCGTGATTATAAATAGTCGGATAATCTAACGCTTTAGTGCTCGTGTTGTAAGATGACATGGATAATTAATATCTGGAGGAATTAATATCTAGAAAACATCATTAACTTCTTTATACCTATCTATTCCTTTTACCAACGCAAGAAAATTAAAATAAAGTTCTAATAAGGCAATATCATGCACTAAATTCTTGCCCACGGTGAGTAAAACACTCAATGTAAAATTAGGAAGTTTTCTGAAAAGTTCCTGTAAATATTAAAACCTCTGTAAAGCGAAAGATAATTATTAATCGGAAAGTAAATAATTAAAAAATAATAATCTCATATTGCGTACTCACAACCCGGTTTCCGTGAGAAAACAGGAGCGATGGGGTGATGATACGGAGGCATAATTGAAATACGATGAGAGGTTGATATGATGGAAAAAAACTGTTTGAAGTTATTGCGCATTCTAGTGTGAAAAGCCACGGTGATCGTCTGTTCCGTAATAATAAGAATACTATGGGGTTCGCGGAGCTCCTATATTATTTGACCTCGGTACTAGAAAGAGATGTGGTCAGTACCTCGCTCCGACCGGTTTGACCCTGGTACTCATTTTACAGCAGGCTGAGTAGGCCTGGGAGTCAGTCTGGATGTTGAGGTGTGATGTAATTCCCACCACTCCGGGGTTTGAACCCCAGCCATCCTGCCAGCAGCTCAGCGCTCTACCCACTGAGCCACGCTGACTCCTAATAAGAATACACTTATTATTATTATTAATTTTATTACAATTACAAGTTTTGAAGTGAGTGAGATGTGTCCGGACCATGAGGCACAGATCCAGTTGATCTACCAATCACTCTGAGTCTCACTAAGCTTTTCTGAAGATGAACATTTTGCGTAGAAATATCCACGTAATTGACTTTAGTTGTAGCCGGAAGTGTTTTTGTTCAGTATCTTCCGTTGTTGTGGGATTTCAGTTGTTCACTAAATTAAATAATAATTGGCACGTTGGTGTTTCAAGTGCCAAGTTTATCGCTGATTCCTAAGCACTTAATTGGTAAGCCTTGTGTTTACATCCCTCATCGAATGATAGGGTGATGAAACGCGTGTAGCTTGACTACTGGTGTGTTGTGCTCTCCGTTATCCGCATTATTTCTGTCACTGTGTCATAAATCCATCGCTAGTCGGGTGGTCATCCCATTGCCATGCGTTCTTTGAGTTAAATTTAGATACGGTAGTTATCGCGAATTTTTTCCAGTGTTCTCAGCTTGTCAATAATATGTAAAATGTTTACCACCCTAGACATTAAGGTAATTCATGTGAAAGATGAATAAGGTACTTTCATATCTCGCAAACAGTTTTTTTACGTAATGTACATATGAGTTCTTTTTGTTGAAGTGGGGAATACGTAACTACAATAGAGAAAATCCAAATTCATAGTTTAAAACAGTGGATAGTGCTGACCACTTTTTGTTTACTTTCTGTCGTATTTCATTCCCATATAGACATGCCTGGATTCAAATTATCGTTTTAGATTTCCCCCAATTTCTACAATATGCTTGTGAAAAATAAGGACATTTTTTATAAATTTCTGGAGCGTACCCCACTCAACTTTCCAGTTATAATTCGTATGCGTTGGGATGTCATTTTTTCCCGATTACCATACATCTTATAAATTCTGTATTGGTTGAAAGTAAAAAGGGATCGTCTGTTAGGTTGGAAACATCCTATTTTGCTATCGTCGACTTGATATTTCGTGCAATTCTCGGCAGCATTCAACTTTAATCCTTTCTGAAATATTGATTCACTTAATGTTGGAATCTATGGACAAATTCATAGAATATTTACTTGCCATTCAGTTAGTTCTCTCAAACTATAAATTTTGAATAATATATTAGGAGAAATGGAGAATGTGAAATATCTATTAAATAAATACTAGATCCACCTGAGAGAAGCTAGACATTCGCTTTGACTTCCACACAGATGAATCGTTGTCTTGTGCCAACATCCACCTACCCTGTGCGAGCGGACATTATTCTTGGTAACTGAGTGTTGGAACGGTCAAAGAAGATGAATAGTTTTATAAAGGGGTGTCCGAAATACCTTATGGTTAGGCTCCCAGGGTTGGAAATGTCATTAAATTGTAATAATGTGCCTTTTAAGTGTCGAAGAAACCAGTTCACGGAATTGATCGGAATTGTAATACATCGGCATGCGGCGAGTTAAATGTTTTGCATTGATTCACGGGATGCCTCTGAATAGGACATATTTCTCTTGACAATTTATACATTTTTTTCTTATTGGCCGGTTACTCAAAAGTAACAAATATTATTCGTGTAAAGTAAGGGAACTTGCATTATTCAAATATGTATAGGGTGCTTCAAATCGGACTTAACAATTTTGAATTTATATAAATTTACGCCAATGACTTGCATGCAGTCCTGGGTTTGGGTCATTTTATGGGAAAATAGATATATTTTTTTAGAAAATTCCAAAAATTCTTTGTGTAGTATATTGCCAAACCTGTAATATAAAGCTTGGCAAACCAGTAGCAGCACTGTATTACTCAAATATATTTTTCTGTTTTTTTATCCGATAATGAACACCTTGAGGACTTCACCTTAATCACATTATTTATTGTTGCGCATCAGTTGCCTTTTTTTGTGTCGGAGAAGCCTGACAAGTCGGCGCACAGTGGTGTAAGATTTTGCTCGCCAAGCGGATATAGATGGTTTGTCAGGATATTTATCAAAGTTTTTTCAACTTCTGGAATGATACATTTTTATGTAAGTCCTGCACATTCTTTCCATTTCAGAAATTTCCTACGCCGCCTTCTGTAAAATTCAGGACGCAGTGACAATTCTCTTTCGTCTCCTCTGTTTTCAAACACTTCCGAGCTTTTGTCGTAGTTTTCAAATAACTATATATTGTTTTATTATAAATACTTCATTGTGAGGACAACTCGTCAAATTATTTTCAATATAATTTATTCATTAAAACTATTATTATCGTTGTTGTTGTATTTATGGCGTGATGGGAATAACTGATTCACAGCTTAATTGGCTCCTGGACATCTATGTGCTAATGCTTATACCCTCTCCTATCCTCTTCTTTAGTGACTTTTCTCTGTTCTTTTGGTTTACTCGTCGTGTGATGAACCCATCGGTATCTTACTGCAAACTAATATTAAAATCCTGTTCGGATAGGTTTCAGGAAGTGGAGGGAAATTTTTTAAAGTCTGACATTAGTTGCATGTAAATAAGAGAATTGTCACAAATGCGGTACATAATGTACATGCGTTAGAATCTAGTTTGTAGTTCAAAAACGATAGACGAAAAGTTGAATTGTTCCGTAGTCTTTTCAATGTACCAGGATACTTCCACCTATGCCTCAACGGTGGCTTTGGGGCTAGCATGCTTGCTCATCATCTAGTCGCTCCGGGTAAAATTCCCGACGGGGCCTCAACAAATTCGTGGCTTTTCACTTCAATATCCCAGTTCTTTTAACTATGCATTCTATCCACCTCCTACTACTCCTAGTATCACTAACTCTTACTAAACCCTCCACGTGGGGGCCAAGTTATCGGTAAATCCAGCTAACCGACCCACCTTCTAACAATAGCCCTACCATCCACCATCTACCTCCCATGTAGATAAGCTTCAAGAAGACGCTACATTTCCCATTTACAAATACTACTTTCGCCTCTTCCTTTCCACATCTCGTCTCGGTGGCGGATTCCCCCCCCCCTCCCCCATTCCATTTGTCTTGACTTTGTAAAATATATAAAGGAGCGCGTTCAATTTGTTAAATATCTTTTTCATTTGATTTACAAAATATACAGAACCCCGTTCCAATTTAACATAACTGGGATTTACATGTCACTACTTACCCTTTCCAAAGTTATTGTACACAGAAGTGCATTTCAAAAGAACCACGCAAATGCTAGTACAAGAGTGAAAACTAAATACTTCCACTGCCATGAATGTATTTTATTTGTACTATTAATATAACGGGTGATTCCTCGGAAGACAAAACTATCGGGATGCTCCCCCCCCCCCCCNCCCCCCCCCCAAGATCACTTGCTGGATCCGCCCCTGTCTTGTCTCTACAAGTGACTGTTTTATCTCAGTCTACTGGTTGAAGCTGTGAGGCATTGTCTGAGCCGCACGCCGCCGTCGTCCTCGTCGACACCATCTGAGCAGCGAGGGCGCGGCGCAGTCGTTAGCGCTGTTTGTTCTGGCGCCAGCGCAGGTGCGCCGCTTGCTGACATGCCTTCTCCCTCCCCAACCCCAACCCCCGCCCCACCGCCCTTCAGAACGCTCGGCAGCTGATGCGCAGCTACTTGCTAGAGGCTTCGTTAGCCCCAGCGGTGGCGCAGGTGGTAGTGATGTCGCTCATCACCAAGTCGTCCCGGGTTCGATTCCCGATGCGGCCAGAAAATTTGTAGCTATTCGCATTAATGTCCTAGTTCATATAGCTGTCACTACCTTCCTTCCTCTATCCACCTCCTCCTAGTATCAATAACTGCTGATGTTGATCTTGACCAGTATGTTAATTAACAGAAGTTTCAATCAATCAAAAAAAGAATCTTACTTTTACAACGCCAACGTTTCGGCAATTTATTTTGCCTTCATCAGGGCTACAAAGAATTATATTAATAAAAAAAGGATATTAATAATAAAAAAAGATTAATAAAAGAAATGGTTCATATCACTAAGTTAAGTGATAGAGCTTGTAATACACAAACTGACACGGATAATCTACGCAATATGTACAAACAACATTATTGATAAATGTGTTGGCAGCAGTGGTAAGGGTGCTTCGCCATGACTGACTTTTGAATTGCCATTTGTATGTTTGACCTACACCAGGAAGGTGGTAGATATATAGTGAGTTTAAGAGATTATGGCTGGAGGTTAGTGATGAAGGTGTTCCATAGCATACAGGTATGTAGTTTTGTATAATAGATGTTTTGGATACGTGGTAGTAACAGTTTTTAGAATTAGATAGGAAGTAAACATTGATATATTATGTTACGATGTTCAAAGTGCACTATAAATAATGGAAAATGTGTATCTTCTTTGTAGCCCTGATGAAGGCAAAATAAATTGCCGAAACGTTGGCGTTGTAGAAGTAAGGATTTTTTTTATTGTTGACCAATCCTCGAAGAAACTTCTGTTAATTACTAACTACTTCTACTAACCCCTCCACGTGGGCCAAGTTGTTGGTAAACCCAGCCAACCGGCCCACCTACTAACTATGACTACTACTCCGAAGTCCTATCTCTCCGTGTAGATAAGCTTCAATAGCACGCTACATTTCCCATTTAGAAATACAACAATAAAAAAAGTGACTTCGTTTGGATCATAAAAACTACACCTCCTTCCAGTGCTAATAATTCAGCGATGTGGTATTGAGAAGTGTGAATACAAAATAGTTGAAATTAAATTTTAGTTGAATTGACGTCCATAGACTTACATCTTTTATGGAAAAATAATATGTATATTTATTTTCTCTCTATTTTTTGTGAGAAAAATATAAATATTATTTGTCCGTAAATGATCGTAGGTTTTTTTAAATTATTTGTTATAGTTTAAATTAAACTGAAATGATCAAACCGATCTTTTATGTAGACATGTATTTATTATTATATGCCGCAACGTTTCAGCAGGAGATTGCTGTCGGCGTCAGAGGAACGTATGTGTTTGACCATATGAACAAATGTTTGATTTATCTTGGTAATGCGTTGAAAACAAATTAACAAGTATAATACAAATAAAACAATTACATAGAAAAATAAGTAATTTAAGGAAACAATCCTTTAAAGCAGAAAATCCTAGTAACAACTACACATTTTAATAATTTCAATTTAAGTATGATTGTAGACGTGAATGATGTCAATACAAGGTTCATTGGCATAATTGTAGATGTATTTTACGTAAGTGTATATCGCTCCCATGCTACATAAGGTTTAGTAGCAGAATGATGGAACGAGATCAGTTTTGAAATTTATTTTAATATTTTGAAAGAAGAATTAACGGGGCTGAATTATAAATAGGAGTATCTTCGAAGGAATACACTCTGCATAAATAATACGCAATACTATGGAAGCAACAATTGAGTACATATTTATATTTTTTTCTCGAGAACAACTGTGACGAAGTTCACTGTTTAGAGGTGAACTTCTGCGATGCAAGAGTAACTTATCATAATCCGGTTGCCCAGGGGTATCAATTTACTACTTATTTTCTTTTAAAATATTAGACAATGCGTACTCGTACATATACATTCCAAAGAATGGATGATTTAATTGTTAACTATGCATGAGGGACAATCTAAGTCTTTTAAAAACAAATTAAAATATAACTGTTTCGTATCTTCTATGCTCGGCCTAAAGTCTAAAACACAAACCGATAAAAACCATGAATCATGTCTTCGCTTTGAGCACGATAAACTGAAACATTATGCCGCCCATAGAATATGCTAAGTCACCCAAGTACTGATAAAGTTGCATGTATAATATGCATTTGAGAAAAGTTCATTTTCCCTTTTATCCAATTCCATAAACAGTTCATAGTTCTATTCGTAGCATCGAATTTTTTTAAAAATTAGAACACAAGTGAATCATCCGTAGAAGTCTGTAGTAAGAAATATATTCTGTATTTGTCTTTATTTTGTCGGTAAATCCCTTCCTGGTGACCTGGTTTTTGCGATAGGTTTCCGCCTCTATTTCTGGATGTGTGTCCCAGATTGTGCGCAGCCATTTGCTATACCAAGTTATTACTATTCCACAGTTGCCTGATATTTACTAGGTCATAACGAAAATATATTTTTGTGTCTCCTACTGTTACGAGACAGAAAAACGTCATTCTATTAACATTCGCTGTCGTTGTAGCCAATTGAGCTAGTCTGTGTGACAGACCAATTTCCATATAGTTTACATAAGCATCCGCTAACATGACCCCTGGG
Source organism: Laupala kohalensis (assembly GCA_002313205.1). NCBI lineage: Eukaryota > Metazoa > Arthropoda > Insecta > Orthoptera > Trigonidiidae > Laupala > Laupala kohalensis. The sequence continues at coordinate 822,604 of NNCF01127815.1, forward strand.
ATCATTGAGTACATCGTGTAACGTACATTACGTGAGTCCGAAGCAAACTGAACAATTTGTATAATTACATAATACTGTCTTTGAATTATTTGCATTGGTGCAATTCAATTGCTATTAAATTTATTTAATTATTGGGTGATCATTAAAAACATCTGCCGAAAATGGATGAATGAATAAAAATGTCTCGCTTTTGCTGCAGTGTTAAATTTGTATGGAACACAAAACGGGGAATGAACATACACTTTTATGCCTCTGAAAGTTAGTTCGATTCATGTGTTAAACACGTAGGTAATGCTGTGCAGATCTGTATGAAACACCTCGTTCAGTGATCGTTGATTCAGTCTGAGTGACTGCCCTATTAGAATACCTCAATACATCATGAAGTGAAACTCGTACCTTTTATCGTAATACTCCTACGATACCAGTAGACACGTGGGGGGGGGGGGGCCCGGGGGAACCAGACCCTACCCAAAATTTTGTATCTTCTAATGGAAATATTTATCTGTATATAATATTGTTATAAGTTCTGATGAAAGTTTTTTATCTGAACGAGTTAATATTACGACCTCAACTAGGTTCACAATCTGCACGATCCAGCTTGTGTTTAGATCATCCTCAGATGTTGATAATGAATACACAAGTACTTATACGTATCTACATGACAACTATAGAACAAAAAATTACTCATCAAACAAAACAAAGCAAAACTACAACAAAAAACTGGATATGAAATAATAAATTAAAGATAGATTATCTGTGCTCTAGTGTGTGATAAATTAACTCTTAATTACTTTTTAACATTAATATAACAAATATTTATTTCTGTAAAGTTTGAATATGTTGTACTTCTCCCTTGTCTCCATTAAGGTGTTACACAAACGCGTGTTCACGACATCGATTTTCAAATACACACTTCTCTATGGTCCATATATGGACCTTTCCCATAACATTCGTTGCACATTTTCTCATCGTGTTTTGCACTTACATGTATCATGTGATGTTTCCTATATTTCAAATAAATATTAATTGCTGCTCTGTATTTCCGCGTCATGTTCTCGTGGCCGCCTAATATTTCCATTTCTCTACATGGTGGTGGAAACTGGCGGATCTAGACCGTAATCAAGGGAGGGGAGTAACCGGGGAGAATTTCTGTTGAAAAATTATGGTTTTACTACACAAATTTTATAAATATTACCGTTTAATAAAATGCATCAAGTAAATATTTAACCATCTGGTATTATTAATAACAGTAACAATTATTTATTAATGTTATTAAGCTGGTATTATTAATTGTATTAATTTAGTATTCTTAATAAAACAACAATTATTAATCTGATAACACTTTTACAAAGTATGACATTTATCAACTTCACATTTATGTGTTCAGAGCAGATCCAATTGGGGGGGGGGGGCTATAGCCGTTGGCCTCCCGCATAGATCCGCCACTGGGTGGAAACCATTTTCTATTTCTTTGCATCACGGGTCGTTTACGCGAAAATAAGCCCGAGAAAGACGGAAGTAGTGGATTCCATTCTACCCTGGGGGAGGTGGAAGCATTTGCCCGTCCCAACCAAGGAGACTCACTTGAGTTCACCTCGGCTGTCTTTCTTGCGGGGAAGCGGGCGGCGAGCGGTCGTCATTGCGCAATTGACTCTCGTGGCAAGGAAGGGGGTGGGAGGTGGGTGGGGGCGGCCTTGGAACACCTCTCTCACGCGGTGGAGGCGAAGGCCAGGTGCCGGGCGCTGCTGAGGCGCAAGAGCACGAGTCCTCTCGCCCTCCTCTCCCAATTACTCTCCAACCTTCGTCAAGGCGTCGAACAGTTCGAGATTGCCTTGATGCGCCGAACAATAGCGATTATCAGGTTCAGTGTTACATAAACGAATTGTAATGCGACAGAGGGGGGTCCAGGGGCGGGGTATCTCTTCGGGGACCCCTCGCCTCTCCCCCTCTCCCCGGAAATTTGAAAGAAAAAAAATCTACAAGTATTTATTTTATGCCTTTTGACAAAAGGAGGTTCAGGTTATGAACCCTGCTCTTCCACCTAACCGTTGGACTCGGGTAAGGGACTTGGGAAGGGGAGATGTTGAGTTGCCAGGGAACTTACAGTACCGAACCGACATTTGTCTGGGGTAGGCGAGGGAAACCCCAGCTGAAAACCCCACGTAGTTCGGCCGAACAGGTTTTGAACCCACGCTCTACCGCTCAGCGGGATCGTGGCTCAAAAATCATTCCCTTACTGCGGAGCGGGTGTGTTATACAGCATGTTTCACTAGATATTATACCAACAAATGAAAAAAAAAACTTGTTGTGATAGATTTCTTTCATATGTAAATAATGATCGAGAAATACTTTCGGATAGCGTCATGAGATTATAGGCAATTGTGATAATTTATTTAATGATATCTAGTAGACGTGTATTGCTCTTATAGTTATTAGTTTAATTAAATTTGTGTCATAGATTTTACATTTACATTTTACTTTACCATCAATCATATTGAATAAGTTCTTTACAGTTGTACATGCCGATATTCAATAGACAAAATGCAATTTTGGCGATGTTTTAGCCTTTTTAGTGAATTATTAATGTATAACCAAGAAAAATATTAGTTGTTCTGTACTTCGGTTCCTAATGAGCTACCCAGCACCCTTAATCTGCTTACAAAATTATGCAACGTAAAGAACAATTACATTTCTGTATACTCCATATTGTTGACCCCAAATTTTATAATATAAACTGATTATTGAGATTGGGTCGAGAGAGAAAAAGTAAAAGTGGTTTTTTTTTCTCGACCCAATCTCAATAACCATTTTAAATACGTTTCTCTTATTGATCCATATATGAATAGACAATACTCGTGCATTTCTGTTCGACCGAAGTTCGCAGTCAGAATTCGTTCCCCTATTTACTCGCACCTCTTCGCACATTCACAGAGATTTCCTGTTTATTGATGGAATTCTCTTACATTGCAAATTCACGTTTTAATGTAACAGTCATTAGTGGGGCTCGTTTATATCAGTGCGTATCATTTGGTTTTTTATTTGTCGAATTACTTTCGCTAATTGAAATTACATTTTCTCCTCTACCGCAATAGACTAAAAGTTCATGGAAACACGCTATTATATGAGCTAGACAGTGCATTGTTATTTCATTCTGGTGGTTCTTGTGCCAACACGTGATTGAATGTGTTAATTAACAAGCCATTTTCGAGTGTAACAAGTAATATAATTATCAATTATATACTCTATTATCTTAAGTTTTTTTCCAAACAAGGTTATCGGGACAGAATGTTAATTATTGTAAACAAGTGGACATACATAATTGCATTTGCATTGGAAAAAACATGGTTTGTGAGTATAAAACAAATACAAAATATCGTCGTTCTGAAAATAATTATGAAATCAGCTAAAATTTTACTCATTACTCTTAACTGAATGTTTATTGCTTATGTATTCCATATTATGGAAGCAACATAAATGCTGTGTTGGAATGCCGAAAAAAATGGATTGATACACTGACTTCTAACATAATAACAATGGAACGTTTTTCTCTAATATGTTGAATAAATTGGTTTCGTGTTGTTTTATATATTTTTATTCTTCAAAACGAGTAAAAATTGAAATCTCATTTAAAAAGACAAAGGAAGATAAATAAATTTGGTCACCTTGTTTAGACTAATTTGATCGGTTCTTCGCAATATAATGATAATTCGTTATACATATATAGTTCTTCTTCACTTCATTCGTCGTAGTTTCGTCGTGTTCGAACACTTCGGTGCCGAAATTGCTCTATTACAAATATCATTTCAAACCCATTCTGGAAAAATTACGAACTTCAAAAATTATTCGATGAAAAACCGATGCAGTTTATCGCTAAGTCAATCATATAATTGTTACTAAAAATCTTTGGGTGGAGAAATAGGTCATATTGTAGGGTTACAGACATCGTGATGCAAATGTGACTGATCCTGGTTGACTCGCGATTGAAAATTATAAACGTAACTATATATTTGACTAATTTAGTGGCTGCATGTGCAGTTTTTTCTATCGCTGGTAATTTTTGCGTTATCGAGCTTAAAAATATTTTCTAGTATTGAAAAAGTGCTAAAACAATTTTATGTATCGGTTTGTCATCTCCATTGCGTCTATTCTGATTATGTCAACATCTTCTTATTAGAGTATCATAAATTCTAATGCCATATTCCGTTAAACATTTGTATTATTTGCAAACTATGAAAAAGAGCAAGCAACCCGTGCTTTGACAAGACTAACCCGCGCGGTATCGGAGTGGGAAAACCGGGGCTAGTATTCTTAGGAGCGCACCTTTTCTAATGCGGTAAATTAAATTTTCGGAAAGATACCACTGAAATTATGTCTCTACATGAGAAAATACTTTTTTTTTCAGCACCCTTTTTCCTCATACTCTACCCATAAACCCCCTTTTACATTAGCTTTTCAATAATCTTGTAGAACTATCTTTTAATTCGTATATGACGTACGAGTTTCATTCCATTTATACGTTTTGAAACCAGTTAATTTTAATTAATGTCTCTTCAGTTTTCAGTGAACGTAAGCCTATCTTTTTTTTTTGTAAACTCTGGTACCTCTCTGTAGCTATTCAACGATGGGAAGAACAAAGTTGCCAATAGGAAAAACAACGGGATATGTTTACTTCCTATTTTTTTCCTTCTTGGCAAGTGATAATTTCATGTTCTTGTTTGTAACTTAACGAATAAGAAAGGAGCAAGATGACTTCTGGAATTACTTGAGTAAAACAGCACCTTTTACCTTGAGTTTGACTTGAGCTTTCACTCGCAAATGTATTTCACTTGATAATGTTGCCAATGGATACCGAAACGTCGTGAGATTAAAAAAAAAATTAAAGTGTTGTATTCTTCTTGTTTTTACTCAGTGATGTCTATCCACTGCATTCTAAAAAATAAATATTGTCTGCTAAAAAAGGATCTGTAATTATTTCACTGTGCTAACGAAGATGAACTGTTCGTACCTTTTACCTTTTTTCATATGAAATCTGCACCTGAAAATCCTAACCGTGGAGATAACGTTTTCGTGTAGGTTACGATGTGAAATAGCGGGGGAGTCCGCATCGCACATCGCGCCGTCACGACTAGTTCGCGGGTCGACCGCCCCACCGCGCTGTGTATGGCTCCCGCGGCGATGCTCGCGGTGCTACTGGCGGCGCTGGCAAATGTGCGGCGACGGACAACTTGGGTATGATGCGGTGCGGTAGAGGCCTCGCGGCGCGGGCGGCACCGGAGCAAGCAGCAGCAGCAGCAGCCGCCACCGCCTCCGTCAAGGCCGCGCGCCGCAGGTGTCAACGGCCGCACCTGACGCAGCGCGTGACGTCGTTGCTGTTACGCCACTGGCTCCTTCACATGCGTGCGGCGGCGATCGCTCGCTCGCTCGCGCTGCTGCTGCTGCTGCTACTGCTGCCACTGCTGCCACCGCCGGGTTCGAAGCAGTTCTGCCCCCGCCCCCACCGCGGGTCCACGCACGTGACTTGTAGCCGCGAGAATTTACTAACCGAAATGGTTCGAGAGTGGGAGGGGTCGCAGAGGGTGGGCGAGCCGTTTTATAGTAAGTGGGTTGCTGTGATACAAACCTCTCTATATACATGTGCTTCTCCATTTTAAAGGGGATCTATAAACTATAGTACATTACCTTTGTCCTCGTACTTTCAATTTAAATGTACTGACGACACTTTTTAGCATTGGTTGTGCAAAATTAAAAATATATTTCTAATATAACTGTCTCGATTATGTACGGCCATGCGCAGAGTAGTGGACTATTTCTGTACGTGATTTAGGTTGCTCCTTCAAGTCATGATTTATTACCATACCAAGCAACATCAGCATATGGGAATAATGTTCCTATGTTGGAAATTTTATGTATATTGTCCTGTTTTAAATATTTTGAATTATACCACATTATCAACGTATCCTGCTGTATAATATTTGTATATAATATTACTCCATTTATAACTTTCTAATTCTGGACGTGTATCTGAACTTACAGCTTTCAAAGTACACATTCTTGCGGATATTTTCAAACAAGTAACACGAAATAATACTTAAATTTTCCTGAGATTCTGTTCTATTTCGTTTATTGTCTTTCATTTTGTGTTGCAATTTATTTGTAGTGTATTAATATATTTAAAAGAATAATATTCCAGTAAAACATAAAGGATTTTTTAGCATTCAGTTGTGCAAGAATAGTCCTGAACACCTTTTCTCGTATTAAAATTAGGATGGTATCAGATGTTGCATTTGTGACCTACTTCTTGCCTTGGAGAACTCAAGAAATAATATCCTGTATCGCAACGAAATTGTATGTGTATAATGTACTAGAGTGTCTTAGATGGCTCATCATGACATTTTTCACTCATCACTTTCTAATGATTATTCATGGTTTAGGCACCTTATTCGAGATTCTTAAGTGAAATTATTTTTTTACTTCTAATGAAATGTTTTCGAAAAAACTCAGTATTGAACTAAAAACTCGAAATTGAATGTTGAACTATTTTTTTAATGAAAAAGTTGTTTGCCTTCCTCTGAAAAACAAATTCAATGTGTCTCCCTGTATCGTTAATGCTCTATACTCCATGCATCGTAATTTCATGTCAATACAAAAACTAGTTCCTAATGTCTGTTTTTTTTTACTCTTTTGTATTGTAGTTTGTACTACCGTTAAATTTTCTGCTTTTCTAAAATCATGTATTAAATGTTATATAACATTTTGCTGAAACAAGTTGAATATATAATTGGGGGATGGCACGCATTAGACGTCCTTCAGTATGCACCTCGTCCTTAGCTTCTATTTTCTCCTGAGCAAATATAACTGCTCCTCTTAAAAGCCAAGGTCTGGTTGTTCTATACTTCGCTTGAATCATTGGCCTTTAACGTACACAAGGAGTGCAAAGACTCAACGACGGCCTTTCCTCATTGATAGCGCTACCATCTAGGTTCCGAAGAGAGAACTACTTCAAGAGTTCTGTACTGAAGCACGAGATGGCGCAAATGTCGTTTTGGAAAGCTTTCGTATTCAGTTCTCGACCATCACTGTTCACAATATTGAGAGAAATTTAAATGTTTAAACAAATTACAGTTTTATCAAAAACGTGCTGTAGAATGGGGTGGTATGTACATTATTTTCGTAGATAAAATCTATGAGTATCCGGATACCCAAAACTTTTATTTGGCAATTGTTAATCACAATTATTTATGAAAATTTAATGAAGTTATAAAATATCAGATGAAATAATTAACCCTTAGAGGATTGTTGTTACTTCCAAATACAACAAACTTGGATTCGAATTTGTTTCTAATTTTAAATATTTATATTTTTGTCTGTTTCGCATGTTTCAAAACTTCTGTTAAATTTCATGGACGTAGTTTAGGTTAAGTTGGCAATATTTCGCTGCATCTTTCGTGTTGTATACCCGAAGAGTTTATTCGAACATATTGAATGACCAAAGAAAGTTGACAAATTCAGTAGCTTCCGAATTATAATAAATTTATTGTCAAAAAACAGTACAAACTGCGAATGACCACGTGGAGGACAATAAACTAATTTACTGTCCGGAAGCAAGCAAGGGACCATCCCATCAATTTTGATCAAGGGTCCTAGGCAGAGGCGGATTCAAAAAAATTCAGCAAAAGTTCCTAGATAAGACAAAAAGTTAGCTGCGAGTTATAATACTAATAGAATGTCAATATGTTTGTAATTTTACGCAAAAAATTACATGTACAAGTTATTATTGAACTACAGATTATTCTGAGTATAGTGTTTAAAATTCATGAGAGTTGAAAAAAAAAAACAACACTAAATTCACGATTTATTGTTACAATAAACACGCCCCTAGACAAAGCCTAGAGAACCTGTATAATAAATCCGTCTCTACCAGAAGGAAAAACGGAGAAAAACCCAGGCCATGATGGGACTACAGAGTTTATGTACACAACCGTGCCAAAGTTGAGTACACATAAAACTAAATTAATATGAGCCATAAGACAATCCTTTTCAAGCCATTAAAAATCCTTTTTCTTTATGTTAATAGCGTATATTATTGTGATTGTTTTTTTTTTTCAATTAAAGTTTCGCTAAAATTATAATTATATTAATCCGGAAAAAAATCAAGGTCGTAGTTTTAAAAAAATACCCTTTCTTGTATAGTCAGAAATAAACTTGGTACAGCGAGTAAAACATATTAATTCGTTGTACGGGATGTCAAGCCATGACTTAGAGAGACATGTTTTTATTAATGACGCATTTTGGGCTGGAAATATACAAAATAGTTTGATATGTGATGGCGTGTCTGTACCCCACGCGATACTGGACACATTGTTTGGTGATAAATCTTAATTTATGTGGTCTACTTTGTGTGTCTCAGTTTAAAACCTACATTGTAATTCTTCGATATGAAATGATTTGTTTTCCTTGTAGAACGTTAAGTCAGTAGGGAAAATATGCGCTGAAGTTTCCGTGTTATGTCAGCGAAGCATCGTTGACCCAGATTTGCCTACTTGACCTATCGAACAAATCAGTTGAAGTTCATTTCTTATGTCTCTCTCGACAATGATTATTAATAGAAAATTTTCATTGCTAATGAAGTACTGTCTTTTGTGACATACACATTAATACACTTTTAATCGTAGTAATTAAAACATTTATTTACATCTTTTTTGGACGTCAAATAAAGGGTATCAAGTGTTTCTGGATAAAAAGAAAGCTTAGTTCATATAACAGAATTTTTGTGCATTAATGTTTTAACGAGGACCATTAATATGCGATAACAAATTTATCTTTCTTTTACTCGAAATACAAATTACATATAATAAGTCAATCATTCGTCATAAGGATTAAAAAATATTCAAAAATTAAAATTTAAACAGACAGTGTCAAATTAATTTTTAAACTGACACCAATTCATCGCTCGCGTGTAACTGCCCCAAATGTTCTTTAAAATACAGCGATTTATAAAACAGCCAATCATTCTGGTCTACTTTATCTCATAGTTTTTCTCTAATTATTATTGTTGTTTAAATAACTGAGAGTTAATAGCATCCATTTGAATAGTCCATTGAAGTACTGCTAAAAGTAATTAATACTTTCCAGTTTGGTGTCTAGTAGATGTGTGTTTTTGCAAACATCCATGATTTCTAGGATGTTGTTTTCTAGAGCGAGGGTTTTCCCGACCCTCCTTTTCAAAGCGAGTCCGCAAACGTCTGGCTCTGAACCAGGACGTCTCTGTGCTATTCTTTGGAACAATGAAACGTCTCTGTGCTATTCTTTGGAACAATGAAACGTCTCTTAATTCATCTCTTTTATGGGCACTGGTACCAAAAACAAAACCTTGACAGAGTACAGCCAACAAAACTCCCCGAGGGCGTGACCCCTTCCGAACCACAACAACAACAAAAACACCCGGGACAAGAGCCGAAATGGCAGTGGCGGGCGATGGGGGTGGTGAGGCGGACGGTGTCCTCCACGTGCCCGTACTCGCGGCATTGGCCATGGAGTCACTCCGCTAGCAGCAGCACTGACAACAGCGCATGCGGCGAAATGACTGTCGCTCGGTCGGTCGGCAACAGCGGCCAGTCACGACACTGGCCGAGCGATGTGCGGCTGACTGGCTGCCGCCCCGTCTCGACGATCCCTCCTCGCGCCCCGCCCTCCTCTAGTCAATCCTTTCGCCTTTTTCCTCAGGTGAGCGACGCCACCGTGCGCTTCGCCATTCTGCGGAAGAGTAGCGGCTCGCGTGCGTCCAGCGGTCCTCCACGAAATATACTACGTTGGTAAACTTGCAAAACAAAAAACAAATAAAAAGCAGTTGCAAGCTGTATGACCACGTGGGGGATAATAAACCAAGTTACTCTCCAGAAACAAGCAAGGGACCATCCATCAATTCCGATCAAGGATCCAAGGGCAGTGGAGGATTTATTTTATATATATATATATATATATATATATATATA
>NNCF01127815.1:846198-884381 GCA_002313205.1 Laupala kohalensis
CACATGGTCATACGCAGTTTATAATTGCTTTTTTGACAGTAAAGTTCATTTATTTATTTATTATTTCATCGCAAAAGTGGCAGCGAAACTTTTCCTTGAACAGTAAATCTCGTCAGCAATGGGGAGATTATAAACCGTCAGTTGTTTCTGAAACGTAGAAACATGTTCCCTGATTCCAATTGTCAATTATCTTCAAACTCGATATGGGTGCCGTTTCTGAGTAGATCAGTGTATCACATACATGAAAATAGGTATCAAAATTAGACATAAATGATCTTTTGAAAAGATTAAATTTCTTTTTTCAACTCGTTCTGTGTACATGTTTATTCGCAACGCAATTAATGTTTATAATGTTCATGACATCTAAGAACATTACGCTATTATAAAGCAAATTGTATCAGACTGAAACAGCATGGGTGTTAGCAATAAAACTCCTTGTAATGAACAGCAAATATTAATGCCTCTTGTGTTGTGGTTGGATTTCTGTTGTTGGTTGTGTTACAGCTTTTCCAACCGGAACTCCGAGTTACGCTAGTGTGCCGTGAATAATATGACTCTAAACCTGTTTGCCAAATAAAGTAGATGTGCTGGGTTCATCTACAGCATAATTTTTTTTTCTAAATGGTGGCCAGGAAAGATTGTTTTATAAAAAAAAAATTTCCGCTGTTATATTGTAAACTTTCTTGTGCAGTTCCTATCTAATAAAATCTAGAATTTAAGATGTACTTTTATCTTTTTACAATGGGATCTATTGCTGTTACTTTTGACCATAAAAATATGTAATTATTGTTAATTTTATTTCAGATAAATAAGAAGATAGAGAAGACAATTTTCCTACTTTGTCTTCATACTGTTTTAGGAGTGAAGTTCCGTAGAACCGTGTTTACAAAGATAAATTAAGGTTAAAAGCGAAAAAAAAAATTGATTTAACCGTAAATTCCAGCAAGAAAATTACTATTTCTAAAGTAACAAGTCGTTAAACAGGAGAAGAACACGCGACTAAGTTTTATTAAAGGAAATAATTCTTGTATCATGCGACATTGATACTTTATGTAACGAATTGAGACCGCGCCTTTGAGTTGACGTGGATTCATTGTAATCAATATAAATAAAAATTAAATGCTGTTCCTTGGTAAGCGCATCACGTGAGAACGGCTGGACCGATTTCGCTAATTAAAAAAATGTTCGTAATAGTTAGGAATAAGGTTTTTAGGGAAATAAATGTTAGAAAAATTGCCCAAAAAATTAGAAATTTTGGGAAAAACTGAAAGTGCTTTTTTCTTTGGAATTTTTTATGAACACAAGGCCATAACTCACGATTCTGACGAAGGATATGCGAAATAGTTTTTTAGCTCGTTATGGTCCTGGAAATGTTTTCAAGAGAAAAAAATCGGGACAATTACGAAGGAAAGTCGGAAAATTCGGACAAACTGCAAAATTTTTTGTATGCACTCGCTATCTATCATAACTGACGATAGAATCGACATATTTCGTTGATTCCATGGCCACAATCGTTAATATATACAATTATCACAACAACAACAAATTTTCTTCTAATTTTTTTTCTTTGTTTACACGTATAAAATAGCCTTTCACAAATTCACAAAATGATCACAAACCAATTTATTGAAATTTGGACAGGGCAACGTCTGTCGGGTCAGCTAGTCAGATAATATACTTCAATGATTGGATTCTTTTGTGTTGATAGTAGTCTCGAATTTCAACGGTGTATGCAAACGAATGACTTATCCAGTTACTGATGATTTACTCTTGTAAACCTCTTCGGAGAAATTACTGATCGGGTTTTGTACCCCTCTGTTTTCTGTATGAGAAAGATATAAGGGTACCATTTTGTAGGTATGGATGATATTAATATTAGTTTATTTTTTTTATTAAACCTGTTGAGTTTTATTGGTTATTAATATTAAATTAAAAAGAATTAAGTATTATCGTAATTAATTAACACATCTGAATTTATATATATATATATATATATATATATATATATATATATATATATATATATATATATATATATATATATATATATATATANACTTGAAGAAAGTGTGACTTTTTAAATTAATCTATGGTTGTCTTTCAATCTCTTTATTTAAATATAAATTGAAGATTTTGTGATCAAATGTTCGTTTTTTCGCTTCTTTAGTGGAAAATGAAAGTAATGTTCCCTCCTTACTTGTTATGTGTTTATAATTATGATATAATTACATGTTTTATCTATTATAAAATTAAGAATTCTCTGACTAATTTCTCTTTTCTGTTTTCCAGGTGAGTGAAGCTCTGTTGGTGGGTGAGTTCAAACATTCATTCTCAATCTTCCTCCTGTTTCCATCTATTCCCCATTCTCTCCTTTATGAATATACTCTTATGCTATTTAGACTAAAAATCGGAGATGCGACAATATAACTTTTTGCGAGTCGAATTTTTCTCCTCAGACGAATAGTTTTATTATTTTGAAGAATTAGTTTATTATTCATTTCATTTCCGTAAAAATACCTCTTGAATACTATGTACTTCGAGAGTATGTTCTATTGTTCTGTGTGATTATAAACATACAATCATTTGAATCAATCCAATGTATTAGACGTGCTTCGTAAGGAAATCCAATATCTTTTATAGTTTTGTAAATCATTAAACTTTTCATGATAATATTAATATAGCTACATACCATATTCTGGAAAGGTTTATCATATGATTATTATTCTAGATTTTCCACGAACATAACGATCTTGTGCTAAGATTTTGTGCGTAATGATTCTGGGAAATATCTGGGAAGCGTATCAAGTTCTACGTGTTCGGATATTGCATCATTATCTTTCATAACGATATCGTTATAGTCGGAAGATGTGGTTCGCCTGTTGTGGTGCAAGTGTCAAGGAACTACGTTTCCTTTAAAATTTAGACCTTTCGTTCCGTAAATTCTCCTACATTTTCTTACATCGATGTTAGTTTTGTTATCTAAAGTAATTAGTTTGTGGTCCGAGGATTGAGCAAGACTTGTATTATTGTTATTTTTTCTTATTTCTCAAAGATAGTTGTCATTTTTTCGGAGTACAACATTGTTCCTGGTTGCAACCAGCTTCCTCAGGAACACGTCGTCCATTGTGGATCCCTACTTATACTTCAGCTATTTCTCAGATTAATCATGTTACGTCGAATGAAAATGGGAAACGGGACCGGGATTCGAACCCGGGACCTTGAGCTTTACGCGCTCATGCGCCTACCGACTGCGCCATCCCGTTCGCCTCTCGGGTCCGTCTACCATTCTCATTCAACTTGTGAAACCCAAAGACCTCTGAGGTGGTCTCGTAGAGACTAGATTCCTCATCTGAGGAACATTCATTCGACGTAACATGATTAATCTGTTACCTGGCGGTGAGATTCACCGCAATCTAAGAGATTTCTATATTTCTCAGACTCTTTTGAAACAAGATTTTCATCACATGGTATACCAACATCAATAATTTTGCATGTTCTTTACCTGAGATCTCTGATGATGATTATTATTATTATTGGACTTTCTTCTCAGCATAGGTGGTAGATATTTCGGTACGCATTCAAAGAAGTTCCACATCTCTTAAGCTGCGTTTCCTTGAGAAACTTTTCACTTTACGAATTTCATGAACCGTTTCCAGAATGACTTCTTTGGACCTCAGATATACTCAAGTTATCGACAGTTTGGACACCAAAAGAACAAAGATAGCGGACTCGAGTGGTGTTTCAGGACAGCCACCACTAATATTTTAGAACAAAAACCCAGTCAGTCGTTATGGCTTGGTCTGCCTCAGATTGTCGTTTGATATTAAAACCATCGTGTGGTAGCACTTACACTACCTTACGGGCGTACCAACGCTATGGAAACAACGAAGAGACTACCGTAAAATGAATTTCGTTGAAAGTAGATTTTTTGGATAATTTACGCACTGTATTTTATTAATAGGAATATTAATTTTATGTTACTCTACAAAGGATAAAAAACGAGTTTTTAAGGACAGGCTCTCCTAGAGGTAATTTGTCAAGTTTGGTGGTAGTGAATACAACGTATAAGATGAAAATATCACTAAGTCGAGTAATGTACGACATAGGAGGAATCAATTGAGTAGGTTGGCAGTTCTCCCGAATTTGGTAACTTTTCGTACGGCAGCTAGACTTTATAAAGGTCTCTCCAGGAATTTGCTGATGTTAGTCTTTTATATATTTGCTCACTGGTCCCGTCGCTGCGATAATAATAGGGCAGACTTTTGTCTCCATTCCCCACATTCTTTCACATTTAATAGCCAGGGCTTTATATTTTATTATTATTAATTACTCGTTTGTAACAGTTGTATTCACAAGCTCTCGCACGACCCACGTAAATAAACGTATCTGATTTGTAGTTATTTTTATACTCTTCATATTTTTTGTTTGTATACGAGAGGAGTTCTGTTCGGTCTTACGGTGAAGGTGATATCACTCTCCGCTTTCCGTCTCTTCAATCAATGCCCCCTGTGTGAATGGGGGCGGTTCGTGTCGCTGCAAGGGGTCTTGGTTGCTGCCTGAGCATTCCTGAATCCGGATTTCTACCACACACAAGATCTCCTGCGGGAGAGTAGTGGTCGTTTTGTGAGTTGTCCCACCGCTTTTCTTCTTCTCTTAGCTGAGCATAGTTGTATCTCCTAATTCAGCGGTTCTTAACGTTTTCAGCGGTTTTCAGTCTGGTTATCCTTATGACCTATCAAGGAAACTGATTTTACCCCGCTTTAAAATGTTACCGAAGAAAACATGCATACTTTATTTTTTATTAGTCATAAAATTACCCGAAAATATATGTAATTACAATTTCAACGTACTTCCCTAATTAATTAATGACAGTATGGAATTGTTTTGCATTCGCAAGTTTCTAAATGTTTGGTTTAGTTTCACTTAACGAGCATCTCAAGTCATGTTCCACATTGAGACGGTTTCTGGCCTTTGTTTTTACTGTTACTGAAGTTGAGAAACCACTCTCACATCTATAAGTGGTAGCAAAATGTATTATCATTCTTAGAGGATATTCAGCACCTACTTTTCGCCAAAATGTGGAGAGAAAGTAAAAATATGGTATTTTTTAGGGCGTAGGGTCTTGTAGAACAGTATGTACACTTGTACAGCTTGATAATAATTAGTGCACATGCAACGCGAGAGAGTACAAGCCAATGGGCTGATCTGCCATTGTATTATCTACATACCAAAAATTACCAGCATTATTGCCTCCGCAGAATAGCTGTAATTACCTCCTGGTTCGGAACCCACGTAATTTCTTTTGCGTGTTTTCCTTTGTCACTCTCCAAATCTCCGTGTGTCTTACTGTGTTTGCCGTCACTTATAAGGATGTAATTGACGTTGGCACATTTGTATGCGTTTTGTGGCACTCAAGATGCCTAAAATCTCAACACAATAAAAAACTTAACAAGACGAATATTCATGTTAGGTGCTTTTAGACGAGAATTGAGGAAGTGATATCGGTGTTCAAAGAATAACTAATTACAATACATTGTTCAAAGTTCTGCCCCTTAACAGCCTGGAGACGACACGTGGATTGGCAACTATGTGCAATTGACGTCCGTTTGAAGCCTGTATCGCTGGACAATACTTTGTACATCTGTTGTAAAACCTACATCTCAATTTTTAGAGGACACCAAATACGCGTATATTATTATAGACAATCACTATATCTTAACAGTTATTCAAACTTGATTCATAGCAAGTAAAAACAAAACAAAAGTCATAGAATCCAGAAGAAACACTTCATCGATTTTCAGTGTTCAAGTGTTACTTCTGGATTCTATGATATAGTGATTGTCTATAATAATATACGCGTATTTGGTGTCCCCTAAAAATATCTCAAGACAATCAGTGTTAGATCAAAGTGACTATATCTCAATTCTTAATGCCTCCGATAAAGCGCTTTTCACTCCTTTTTGTCTTATGGTCTTGCTCCCTCTCCATGTGAGCTTGTGTCTTCCCGGTGACCTTTCCGGACACGCGTTCCATTGAATATGCTTCAATAGTTCTCGGAGTATTGAGACAATATGTATAAAGGATTTCGATTATCTTCATATGTGACTTCCCTTCTATTTCCCTCCACGTCCGTTCGATCTAGAATCTTCGAAACCATTCACATGAGATTGTAGTTGCGCATTCCCTCGTGAACGTCGCGCGTGTGAGGTATGAGATGCGATCGGGAAGCCGCGGAGCGCTCACGACGTGCGGGGGCGCGATGAGAAGGGCAGTGTGGGCCGGCCCTCGAGGGCGAGGTGCCGTTAGGTGGTGGCGCGCTGGAAAGCGGCCCAAACCGCCGCCCCGCCGGCCCTGTTACCCATAGACCCAGAGAGAGCTGTACTGCTTGAGACACGCTTTCTCTCGCTCCGCTATTTACAGCGCTCTCTACCGCCAGCGTCGCCTCCTCCCCCGCACGGCCCCAGCCACGCCTCATCCGCACCCCGGTGTCGTCCGCACCGCTCACAAAGCCGTCGCGGGTTTGTTTTCGTCCCTCGAGCGCCATCGTTTGGTTTCCTTTTCTGTTTAAATGGTTGCGGAACACTTCCTTTTCGAGCGGAAAGCCTCCGTAAAAATGGCGAGGACACTTTGTGGGCTGTGGATGTCTTCACTATCCGCGGGAGGGATGGAGAGTGACAGGGGTTGGCAGCGAGTGTGAAATGACATCGCGAATGAGGGATTTATGGGACTCTGACATAATTGTGGCACAATGAACGAGTAGAGGCGGTCTTCGGTGGGGCTGTCGTATTTATGGCTTACTTCCAAAAGATGTTCACTTTCTGTTGGGATTTTCAAAAAACTCGGGAGTATTGTCAGGAATTGCTGTCGTCGTGCCATGATACAACTTTCTCTCATTTGACTGTTCAGCGTAAAAAATATGGGTTTGAAAGGAAATCATTCAGTGTATATATATTTGCAATTTTGGTGCATAAAAAGAAAATAAATCGGAAAAACTCGGCGTAAATATTTCAAATTGGAAACCCATCACGATGAGTTGAAATTGTTCACTTGCGCGTGTTTCAATTAAAAAAACATCAGGTAATCAAAGCGACCCATATCAGAAAATAATAAAGCTCTTGAACGAAAATGATTTTCATGTAAATTACCTTTTAATTATTTCCGTTTAGAAACTAAAATTCAGGGATGCAAAAATAATCTAGAGCAATTTATCATTTTCTGGATTAGAATATAATTGACATCACGCATTGTTGATGCGTGTAATGGAATCATTAAAAAAAACATTATTTGACGTTTTTCAAGATATCAACTTTAAAGTGTGACAGTAAATAAAAATTCATTTGACGTTTACTCTTAGATTTTTAAATCTTAATTATTAAATCCTTGTAAGCGTGCATTCATGCCCTTTCGCAAATATGCTTAATAATCGTGAAATAATATCTTTGTAGCATGTTACGTAACATGGAATATCACTGCCCTCTTTTTATTTGAAAAGAATGCATAGGTCGAATGTTACTCACTTCATTAATAGATTCAACTCGAGTTACGAACCTGCTACGAACATAAAGGTTCTTAAACCTACGTAAGATGTTCTTTATTATATTGTCTTCTTTTTCGAGACAAAAATAGGACCCTTGGTTACCAGCTGACGTTCTCGTCGAATACTTTGGGAGAAAAACGCACTTTAAGTGCGTTCTGTGCCCCGTCGGCAGATGCTTGAATTGCTGCGACGCCCTTTACCTTCACCTTCAGCGTCAACGTCGCTCTGAATGACGCACGGCTTCTTGGAAATTTCGAAACGGCAGTGGGACCAGCACTCCGTGTTAGTCAAATCATAGAGATGTATAATTATTTTCTTTACTTTTATTCTAATTGTTATAAAACATTACAATATGAATATTAATGATGATAAAACACGATTTAATTTGTATCTATCTGTTAATAATATAGTACAAACAATATTGAGGAACTTGTTTGAGCTGCACAAGAACATGTAAAAACATAGCGGTCCAGTACAACGGTTTCGTGACTAATGCATCTCACCTTTGAGAAAGTGAAACATCTTTCTCAGATGTCCGGTGGCCTATAGATAAAAGTGATGGGAAAAATACTAAAACACTTCGGATTTTACTACAAATGAAAGTAAACTTGCATCACTTTCGTGATTTATAAGTTTGACTTATTTTGTAAATAAGTGTTTTCTCCAAAGACACAATGTATTACACCAGCATTTGTAATTGCGATTACTTCATTTAAGTAGTCGGTGAGATATGTTTTTCAACTGGAAATCACAACAAGTGCATGTTACTGAATGTTAATGCGGATATAAGATATTTTAATGATTTAATTCTACCTTCACCTGGACTCGGATTTGTCTCGTACTCAAGGGATGTCTCTCAGTGGATGCTTGCCTTGGATGTCTCACAATTAGATAAAGGTTTCACGGTCCTGAAGTTATTGGATGGTTTCGATAGCAGAATTTGACTCGACAAAATAAACGTAAAAAAACTTTTTTAAAACAAACTTATATAAAAGTATGTTGTACTAAAATTATTTTGTAAAATGAAAATAAAAACAGTATAACCGCAAAAAAAGTCCATTCCTTGGGGTCTGATCATAGGTATAAGTACTTAGAACATACATAAACGTAGATATGTTAAAATATGATATATACATTGTAAAACCTTGGTGCATTTTTTTCCTCAGAAATTTTATTGAAGTATTAATACGTACGATGCTTGAAGCCTGGTTTGCAATAAAATATCATATTTTTCTTCATTTGTACATACAAACAAAGTGAGCTAAATATAAGATTGTAAAAATACGCTCTTAAAAATAAGGTGCAAGAAATTTGTTGAATCAATCTCAAACGAACTATGTTACAACACTGTGGAAATGTGATTGTGGTTTTCCTGTTGCTTTTTTTTCACGTAACCAATGAGGCGTTGGCAATGAGAGAGATAGATTTGCGGAGATTCTGCAGACGTTTCTCTGGATTCGAAACCTTGTCTGAAAGTCTGCGCTGGTCGAACCAAATAAAAAGAAGAAAAAACACATGTAGTATTTTGCGTTATGTAGCGAAACGTTTCCTAATTGTACGTGAGAGTGAAGCAACACAAGTGGTCTCGTTCGAAAGCTCTTAAAGTAACAAAAAGTGTACATGGTGTGAACGACTTAAATTCTTATAAATCGTTTTTAATTTCTTCCCAAACTGTAATATATTCTGTCGTGTTTTTTAATGTTGTATTTCTGCATTTCTCTAAATCAGAATTATATTTAATATATAAAATCTATTCCTTTCCTTGGAAACAATGCATTTTCTTTCTGAGTTTAATAACGCTAAAAGGAAATATTTTAAATTTTATTTCTAGTTTTTCATTGAATGTAACAGTGGACTGTGTGGGAACGTGAACCAAAATAAAACGTACATGTTGTATGCTTAGAGCTTCCTTCGACAAAGATTAATACCGGTTTTGAATGGGGAGATCTTGATGTAAATGATGGATGGGATGTGATGGATCTTATTCTTGGATGGACGGGATACTAACAAAGGCGAAGAAAATGATTTTGACGCTAAAGAAGAGAGCAAACGTCAGTCCTTTCTTGTTACTTAAACTCAAATGTATTTTTTCAAATCTAGACACCCCCTCACCCTCTTAAATTCATGCAAGTAATTTCTCTAGAGAAGATTTAATGGTTATGGGCGTCTCCAGCAACTAAGGCATCATTAATTTTTCCCAACGTAGTTTAAGTAAAAAGTGGGTTGATTGCTATCCTGTTATGTGTTTATGACAAAGATTAAAATTGTTTATAACAAAAATACTATAATATTGAGTGATCTTTTATCCTTCCCTTTATTTACTTATTGTATAAAATTATATTTTCTTTTGTGGTCAGACGGTAGAAACGATCAGTCAGTCTTGACGTAAAATAAAATTATTGTATTACTATCGTTCGGGTATTCGTCAGCTAAAACTTAGTTAATGGTTTACATTAGCAGTTAGTGAAGAGAATGGCCCTTTTTATATCTATGGATGTGTGCTGATTTAGAGTATTACATTACAAACAATTACACAATCAAGATTGAACACATCCCTTTTATTTGTTCATATCTTCGTTCATTACACATTTACGACTGTTTGGGTATTTGCTCAATAATCTTTTCGTATCAACTAGTTACGCCTTTTAAATTCTCTCGAAGGTATCTTCACAAATAATTCGTGTTCAAATGGAATAATTCTGTTTCGTTGGTATCAGTAAAGAGAAACAAAATCCTGCTTGGGAATAAGTTATGTATTAATAGAAGACGTGCTAGTTAAAGTGACAGTTCCTTCTCCCAAGACGAACAGTTCCTTATACCGTTGGTCGAAAATTGTCTTCACCTTGACACGATAATTCGACCCATTCTTTGTTCCGTTTAAATTATGATCGATGTATTGGCTATAAATCAATCCTAAATTAGGGGTATGTTAAATCGGAGACAGTTGTAAAATTATTCTTCTATTTCCCGATTATTTGCACTAAACACAAAAGACATATTAAGGCTCCGATCCTCGTCTTTTTGCGTGCGAAAATCAAGTCTCATTTATTCTAGTGTTTCCTATTTCTTTTTCAATGTGTGTTTCGTACGTCATGTATGAAATAACTGTGATTATATAAAAATGATTCGTTCCGGGATTGATTCACCAAATGAGTTGAGTCGTTTCGAACATCTCTTTTCTAAACTCTTATTTGTATCTTTCTTATTGTGATGTTGGAGTTGAAAACGTAATTTCTTTACTCAGAATTAGTATTTGACCTAACTAAAGGAAAACAGATTACTCGCATGTATTCGTTCAATACACCCACGGCTATTTCATCTTTGCACATACTTACTTAGTTCCTCTTAATTTACATGTTTACTGTTTTAAACCCTTTTTATACTTTTGACATTCCGTCGATTCCATGCCTCTGTACTCATATTGTTATGTATTATTGTCGTCTGTGAGCCTTATTCCTTGATATTGTAAATGATCCATGTGTTCTATGTTCTGTGTTTTGTTTAATTTCTCTGTCTATATTCCCAATGTAAAACCGTTGCAATAATTATTTCTCATGACTCGCCTGATGATGGCCAATAGTGGAAGTCGAAAAGTTGAGTAGTTTCCTTATTAGTTAATAAATCAGTCTGTGAAATAAGGTCGTTTTGTTCAATAAGTATAATTCTACAGACGTAATTACGATATGAATTTGTACTGCATTCGAAGATAAAAGATGTGCGAGAAGAATATTCGGCGCTCGGATCAGAGTAATTCATCCTTTCAACCTTAAATTCAATAGAATATTGTTCGCGTGTTTTCCCAATTCGTCACGTGTGGAGTGGTGTGTCGCAGAACACAGAGACAATTTCTCTTGGCGGGAACAAATGAAAGTCCCAGTTTCTTCTCGTATCGTATATTTGAGTCATCATCATTGTCCCGGTATTGTGTGTGTACGGTACCTGAAATGTGACATCTCCTTCATCACAAATTGTCAATATCTCCCTAGTCTATCTCCTTAAATGTTCGTAAGTGAACTGCTATTTTAATCATGGATTTTTGCTATGAACACGTACTTTCTGTCACGACGAGAATTGTTCACGAATCAGGTTTGTTCAATTGTTCTAACTGGTTAAGGTATTTAACTCATTATATTTTTATCCTCCACTGTTCTTTAATGAATACGTTACTATTATAACTTAATATCATTTTTTTAAAGTGTGTTTCTCTTTTAGTAAATTACTATATTTTATCATTGTTATTTAAAATTGGTGAAACAAAATACAGCGTAAACTTACAAAATGTTACTTAATTATTATTATTATTATTATTATTATTTTATTATCATATGCCTTTTGGCGAGGTTCAGGCCACGACGCCTGCTCTTCGACCTAACCGTTAGACTTGAGTACGGGAATTGGGAAGGAGGGATGTTGGGTTGCCAGGGAACTTACGGTATTGAACCGACATTTGTCTGGAGTGTGTGAGGGAAACCCCAGTTGAAAACCTCATCTAGTTCGGCCGGGCAGGGTTTGAACTCACGCTCTACCTTTCAGCGCGATCGTGGAAGCGAAGACTACTCAATTCCTAATTAATTGAGTATTCGTAGGGTATAATGAAATAATCAATAATCGTCGCTGATGACTACCCGGAAGCTCCCCTAAACAAAGAAACGCCAGATCCGGATCCTCGGCCCAAAGTCCTCTTCATCCCATTGGAGAGTGAAAGAAGTGTTTTAGTAGGAGCGTCGCTGTCGCTTTCAGTTGTATCCGCAGGCAATTTCTCCGGTGACGACGACGCGGTGACGGCTGGGGAGTGCGTCGTCGGTCGTCGCGTGCTTTCTCCGTTCGTTGGCGCGTCTCTGGAGGCAACCGAGACTGTTTCGTAACCCCGCTCTCCCCGAGTCGTCCCGCGCTCCGTTCCCCCCNCCACCCCCACCCTTGGACTCCGCCACGCGCGAAGTGTGTCGGTGTGGCCCTCTCTCGCCGTTGACCCAGTGACAGTGAGCGGCGGCTGCAGCAGCGGCGGCGGAGGAGCTCAAGAGCACTTTCACTACTGCCATGGCAGTCGGACGGAGGGAGGAAAAGTGTGCCGCGGCGTCGTTTCGACGAGGACGCTGTTATACTGCTGCTGGCTACGTGCAACGCCTTTTGTAATGAGCCACGCTGGGATGCTGTTGATGGAAACGATGGGGATAGGGAGACATTTCTACCATTTTCGTTCTTACCCCTTAATATAAACTTATTTATTTATTTTATTATCATATGCTTCGACCTAACCGTTAGACTTGGGTAAGGGAATTGGGAAGGAGAGATATTGGGTTGCCGGGGAACTTACGGTACCGAACCGACATTTGTCTGGAGTAGGTGAGGGAAATCCCAGCTGAAAACCCCACGTAGTTCGGCCGAGCAGGGTTTGAACCCACGCTCTACCGCTCAGCGGGATCGTGGTATTAGACCACCGCCATCTTGTTCTTGAGGAAAGGTGAAACTTCTTCAATTAATTTACATATTTCATACACCCAACTTTTCGACAAATTTGTCTTCCTCGGGGATATGACGACATGCACAGTATTATATATTATATATTAGGAGAATTATATATTACATATGATGGATTGACAAGCCCTGAGCAAGACAGAAAATTTGTCGAAACGTTGTCTGTGTAAAATATGCGAATTATTTGAAAAAGTTTGGTCTTTTCTCAAGAACCACCTTTATATATATATGAGAAGTTTGGTGAGGTTTTCAGCTGGGTTTCCCTTTATACCCTGCCGAAGTAGGTGAGGTTTTCAGATAGTTTCTCTTCACCGTCTCTGGACAAATATCGGTTCGAAGCCATAAGTTCCTGACAACCTAACATCTCGCCTTCCCAATTCCCCCACCCTTGGCGCAGCAGGAAGAGCAGGTTATGACCTGAGCCTTCTCATGAAATAAATTAATAAAGTATTTTGAATCCAAGTATAAGTTATCTTGGTCGTTAATTGTATACAACGGTTTCTTGTGAAATTGTAGGGGTTGGTAGGATTGATCCATACAGTATGTATAACCCGTGGACAGATGCAGGATATTAGAAATGTTTCTCGGGGGTGTAGCAAAGTCCACATTGAACAACTTTAAGTTTTTGGCAATGGTTTTTCCGATCATTCAAAATTAACGAAATAGTATATGTAACATAAATTTAATTGATTTTTAACTAGTAGGTCGTTTAAAAACTATTAGTTAGGTTATAAGTTAAGAAATAATCCAAATTTGTTCTGTTCAACTGAATTATCTCCTCACATTGTATCTATATCCGTAGTCGCTCGTAACATGCAATGAAGGATACAAATATTTAAATCCTAGTGAAATTTAAAATTTCTTAACTTTTTAACTAGTTCAGTCCTTATCCATACTTAATTCGGAGTGAAATTTGGAAAATATTTTCGAACCTTCTCACAAGGCGAGTATTGTTTGGCAACACAAATCCTCTCCTTATGGAGTCTCTCTTCCAAAGATAGAGAAAGGTCTGCAACACCTTTCCCGTGGTGAACGTTAATGGCGAGTACTTCAAACACAATATCACGTTATTCTGAATTGCTTCGTTGTTTCAAGTGCTGGTCCTCGTGGTATTACTGTTGCGAGAGGAATATCTTGCCTCTCCATCTGCGGATTCTACTCCACCAAGGGAATAAGACTTACAACTTTCTCGTTTTGCTTGTAAAGTACTTTTGACTCTAATATCCCAGATGCTGGTATTCTGTAATGGAGTTAATGTGCGGTAAAAGATACGAGTTAAGTATTTGAATTCACAAAATCTTTCACAGAAAAAATTCGTTGTCTTGAGTGTATATGTGACTTTTCCTTCAATTAAAATAGATTATACCTTCCGAATCGTAGTTTCAAAACAAGATATGGTCGTCAACGTCTTTATTGAACATCTGTAACTTAGATAATTTACTATCATGGCGTGATGATTGATGACAATTCATCAGCGGATGTAGTTGAAGTAAAAACTTTTCATGTCTCTGAAGTAAACGCACTTCCTTTTTGCTCAAGTAAACCATTTCCTATCATCCTGTTTCATTAACTGGGGAAAAAATATTGAAGTAATTTGGACTATGAAACTTCACGGAATTGGGAAAGCATCTGGATATTATATAATGAGCTGAGGGAAGTCTTGTGGAAGAGCAATCAAGTACTTGTGTTCCTTACTTATTTTCACTAGAAGTGGGTTGCGGTATTTTACTCCTCTCTTTTCACTTTCTCTTAGACAATATTAATGGCTACATCTCGGTCCTTCAGATCAGCTTCGTGCTCGGGTCTTCTTCATTTAAGAGATCCGTATGAAAAACGAAGTTAATCGATTCTACGGAGAAAGAAGGTGCTTTGCGTCACAGATGTCAATCCGTCCGGATTGACCTTTCGGATGATCCGTTCGGAGTATCGAGAGTTCGTGTTTCGTCTCCAGATTGCCATACTATTTGCAAACGAAAATGGCGTCTTGCAGCTTAAGACACTTCCCCGTATTCATCCGTATGGGGTACATCGCTGGACTTCTCCGGGCATAAGCACTTGTCCCCCAAAAAATGACTGTTACTTTTTTTCTGGAGTGATTTATTTTTATTATAATTTAATACTTGTATTCTATATTAAACTGGGAATAAATTGTACCAAAATGCTATAAAATTTCGATTAAATGAAAAAGGATAGAGTCAACAATGGAAGAACGAACCTGACTTAAACCTTTAATTATATCCTTTCTACATAGTGTTTAGATCTACTTTTTTACGGTAAAGAGTATATTACAAAAATAACATTCAATTTGTGAGAAATCGTTCGATAAGAAAAGGAACAATGTCAATTACTATGATTATCGACAGTGGTGGTGTAGTGGTAGCGTCTTCGCTGAGTGGTAGAGCGTGGGTTCAAACCCTGCTCGGCCGAATTAGATGACGTTTTCAGCTGGGGTTTCCCTCACCTACTCCAGACAAATAATCGGTACTTTGTTCCTCGACGATCCAACATCTCCTTCCCGATTCCCATCCCCCGAGTCCAACGGTTAGGTGGAGGAGCAGACCTCAGGACCTGAATCTCCTTTCGCCGAAAGGCATAAAATAAATAAGTAGAGGTGTGCTCATTAGAGTTCGGGGAAGTGTCCTGAGCTGCCAGACGCCACTTTCGTTTGTAAATGGTATAACGCAATCGAAGGCCTCTCGGACGTCGCGGGTCAGCGCCTCCCGGATCTGGTCTGGCCCCTCGTCGTAACACTTGCGCCATCTTCAATGAAGTCGTTACACCTGCTCTCGTAATTTCACGCGAAACGTGCATCTCGAAAGAGCATTTGCATGTGCGAAAGGAACACGAGCTCTACACACAAGATTTCACGATGCGTCGTGGCGTTCGTAAGTGTTGTATTATGCTGGATATTACGATGGTGGTAGTGGGATTTTTAGAATGTGCTCGTTTTCAAGGCTCATAAAAGATTCATTAGCGAGTGTATCTTAGGTGTCGGAGCTATTTCTGGACGTGGTTCTGTTATAACAATCGTGTCAAATGACCAAGGAATCTATTATTGTTGTATTTTTAAATCACCTATAATATGATTAATTAATTCAGGTATGATACCCATTAGTTCTGTTTTGCAATGATTTATGCAAAATTGTTTAATTCAGAGTTTTATGTTATTCTGTTTCCCTTTGACTTTCAAAATGGAGTCTCACAACCCATATTTCTGTGCCCGCACGCCGATAAGGTTAAATACATTAATGTTTTGCTAACATTCGAGTAAACTTATTTTGAATTCTGAACTCCCTGCTAGATAAAACTTATTTCTGACATCCAATGCATCCGGAAAGTAATTTTCAATATAATTATTTCAACTAGATGTTATGTATTTAAACTAAATATATTAATGAAAACATTAAACTAACAGTGATAGTTTTTTTAATACTTGTAACCAATTATTACTTTAATAGTAAGCTCTTAAATAATACGAACGAACACTTTTCTATGAAAACAAAAAATTATTGATGTAGTTGCAGTGCCCGTGTTTCAGAAGGGGAAATCCCGTTCTTCATCGGACCGGATGAGGTTTTCTCCAGAGATTTTTCCTTCGCTTTGAATTTGTTGGTGTATATCCGCTTCCTTTGTATTGGCGTTCTAACTTATACTCCTTGCTACATCAAATTATGGTCTTAAAATGCCTCATATCCATGCGCCCTTCTACACGTTTCTAGAGAGAAGGTATTGATTACCATTGCCATTGTTTTTCTGCATCGTTTTTTTTTCTTGTTCAAAAATTTATATTTACTAAAACAAACTTTCGACAAATTACCTTGTACATTTGCGTAATAAATTGGATACATCATCGATGCTGTAATTTTTTATAGACTGTGCATATTTTATATTTTTTCAACTAATGGACTTTTCAATATCTACTTTCATTTTTCTTTTACTATTTCAAATATATCGAGTTCATTGAGTAGGTAAAAATGTATTTTTTTATATAAATATTATTTTTTTAGTTACGCCATATTTACATCGAGATGTTGAAGAATGTGTTCTTTGCGTTGTTCAAATTGTGTTTGCGCCTGTGGTTCGTAATATAATTGCTATGCTGTGTATTTGTACCAATCCATGTGCAAGACAGGATTGGTTGTCTAAATGTTGGTGAGGTAATTATTAATAAAATTGGTCTAAACGCGAGGAATCAGTTGCATTTATTGAAATGGCCCGGAGTATCCAGACAATAAATGAAGAAACGGGAGAAATAAAACCGTTGCCTCCCCTCTCCATGTTGTTACACCAATGTCCATTGGCTTCGATTATCTAAGAAACAAGATAAAAAGCGCGGTAGTCTGAGTGTCATTTCTTTGTGGCGTCACTTCCTTTGAGTTGCACCGCTGTTGCTTGCTACGCTTTCGCTAGAGCACGACTCAGCGAGAAGTGGTGGAAGTAAACTCGGAGATTCGTTCGTCTAATTCTCGAAAAGAACGTGCTTCACGCCTCGTCTCCCGTTTTCCTTCCCCGCGCACTTCGCTATCGGATACTAACAACTTCTGAATGGTTTCATAGAAGATTTACAACTCCACTAAAATTTGTGTTCTTGCGATGGATCATAAGGTGAATTTTACACGATAGAATATAGTAATACGAAAAATAGGAATATTTTCCCGTTATCTTTAAATTAATTTTGCGAAAATATACCTTCAAACTTTTGGTACTTTTTGCGGTTTTGTATGAATATGACAAAGATGCATTAAACATTCTGTACGTGATAAAATGCCCCATTGTCATTACTTTGGTAAATTCCTGTTTCAGAATCGTGTATTTCATAATTCTGGAGTCGTGAAAATTTTCTCTAATATTGAACTATCAGAATACCAATGTCAAACAAAATTTTATGTTTCTGAAAATTATTGCTCCTTTCCCCACAAAAAAATTAAATGGATATAAAAATTGAAATGATCTTATATGATCAAATCACGTATTTTCTTATCCCCAGTGAGCAAATTAAAGAAAATGTAGAGGAAGAGGGTGAACTTTTGAAGTTTTGTCTTTTCATATTTCAGTGCAGACTTCATAAAATTCTCCTGAAAATTTCATTTTATTGAGTGCAGAGTCATTTAAAAAGACCTCATAGTTTTTGTATTTAATTCTCACATACTATGTGCTCCATATAAAGTGGAGCCTCTTTAACTCGAAACCCGTTAACTCGAAATCCTCTCTAAGGCGAAGAAATTAACCATTCCCTTCCGTTGAAGTACAAAAATCCCTTCAACTCGAATTATTTAGAAGCTATAACTCGAACTGAATATGATTTCCCTTGATGTACTATCCATACACATCACGCTCTCTAACTCGAACTACAAATCTAGCGGACTCTATAACTCGAAAAGGCAGTATGTAAACTTTTCGGCCTCTGTAAATCGAAATTCTTTTCGCAAGACTCTTTAACTTCAAGCAATAGTTTCTTTGTCGTCAATAACCAATTCCAAGAAATGATTTCGTACTTTCATTGAAAGATATCGAGGACAATATACTTAGTGCCTTGTTTGCAGTCGAAAATACAATTGAATTGTATATTGTGTTAATTCCTTGACTTAAAAGAAAATTACAGGTTCTTTTAATATGTGCATATTTTCAGGTTGTTCCTTTACTACAAAATAATCTTTATACATGAAATTATGTCCAATACAAGTGTAGTAAAATAAATGTGTATAAGTCGAATATTTTCTCATGACTCTATAACTTGAATAACATATGCCTCAGTAAGTTGAATTTGATCATGTTAAAAACTCCTTATGTCGAAGTCCTCTATAACTCGAAAAGTCGTAAACTCGAAACTTATAACTTTTCCCTTGAAGTTTGAGTTAAAGAGGCTCCACTGTAGATTGACCTAAACTTGTCTAATTTATTTTTCTTATATTTCTAGAGTGTTTTATTTTCATGATGTACATATATTCAATGAAACTTTGTTGGTACATAAGTTGAAATTCATGCTTCATTTTGACTGTAATTATTGTCGATCACGAGTGATTTTCCCCTGGTTGGGAATTAACATAAGATGTAGAAATGGGGGAGGGATACATTTGGAGAGGGAATTTCCCTTGTTATTCCCTCTTAAATTCGTACTCTGCTTATCCTTCGTGGGTCCAAACCACTTCGACTTAAAAGAAACAATGCTTTAAAGAGGGACTGACACTCACAAGTTAGTCAAATCACTGAGATTTATAATTGTTTTCTTTATTTTTATTCTAATTGTTATAAAACACAACAATATGAATTATAACGAAGAGAAAATATGATTTCATTTGTATCTGCAACTTGCTTGACTCGTTTGAAATGTACAAGAGCATGTAGAAGCATGGCGGCCGGGATTTATGCATCTCACCTCAGTGAAAGTTAAATAGTTTTCTCAAATATCCTGTATTCTATAAATGAAAGTGATGTAAAAAATACTTCGGAAAATTTACTGCAAATCAAAGTAAGCTTCCGCCGCTTTCGTGATTTAAAAGTTTGTGTTATTTTGTGAAGACGTGTTTTCTCCGCAAGACGCAATGTATTTCAAAATAAATTATAATTTTCCATTTTTCTTTCGACCTCAATTTGATTCATCTTTTATAATTTTGCGTATAGGTCTTAAACAAAACTCAACATTCAACATTCAATATTATGTTCATTCATGTTTGAATATTAGAGGTTGTGAGGGGCTGTTGTGATGGTAATGTGGTGTTTCGGTTTAAAATGTATGGAGTATTATAAGCCCTGTCGAAACGTTGGCAAATAAGAATTGAGTTTTATTTAAGACCTATACGCAAAATTATAAAAGATAAATTATAATTGCTATTATTTCATTTAAATGGCCGGTGATGTATGTTATTCAAGTTGTAATCACAATAAGTATATGTTACTCTGTTTACTTATGCCGATTTAAGATATTTTAGTGATTTAATCCTACCTTAACCGTATCTTGATCACTGCACGCGAGCAACATCCGTGTCTTCGTGACTCATCCCGACGCCATACGTCTCGCGTCAGTCGCACCCTTGGAGACTGCGCTGTCTGGGGACTTCCCAGGCGGAGGTGGTTCACTCCGAGGATCCTAGCGCACGACATGGACTGTGAACCTCACGGAGATCGATCTTCCGGGAAGAAATTTTTCTGCAATGCTGTTCCAAGAGCCCAATCGTAACTCTGAACCGAACGGTACTTTCGATAAAGATTTTCCAGGGATGAGTGTGTCGAAGTGCGAAGAGATTTTGATGTCAAAATATTACCAAGCGCATCCGTTATTTTGTCTCCTCTTCATCATTCAACGAAGTATGGTATTTGTGTTTACGCTTTACAAAATTAAAATTTAGTAAAAATAAGAGTAATGGAATATTGAACGAGACTCGTTGATATTAAATCTAGAAGTGAATTGGAAAGCTCCCTCGCAGTTATAAGAGATATAACTCAATGAGTGATACATTACGTAATACAAAATGAAAATGTTGGGATGCTGATTCAATAAAGTTCGGTTTTCCATTAAGAATAGAAGTATCAATAAGAATTACAGAAACTTTATCCTTAAACTACAACTGAATATTTTTTTCGGTTCGTATTTATATTTTCAAAAATATTTGCTTTTTTCTCTCAACTCGTCAGTTGGTTTTTAATTTTGTAGTGACGTTGATCTCCTTTCCACAAAAAAATCGATTCGCGAATCAATTGGAAGTGCGAACCTGAAAGTTGTCCTTTCTTGTCCCTTTGTGACGACGCAAAAGAGAGGGAAAGTTTAACTTCTTGGACATGGTTGAAGAAAAACGAATTTTTCCAAATCCTCGCTTGATCGATTTTGCGTCCACGAAATTCTCTGTTCTATGATTCACACCGAAATGAACCAAGAAGTGTCTGGAGAGGAAGCTTTACGTACAAACATTTATGGATGAAGAATGAATCATGAGCTTTACTACAAAGGTGAAGGAAAGGTAGCCCCAAAAAATTTGATTTGTTAGAAAATGTTGTTTTGTCTTCCAGGATTACTTTTTTGTGTTATTAGAAAATTACCTTCACTGGTGTAACCAATTTTATTCGAGAACTATTCTAATGCAAAACATGCAATGAGATAGACAATGTCGTGCTCATTACAATTAATTATAGAAACTAAAAAATGCAGATTCTCCATTACAGTTCACATGTTTCATTGGTTTTCTTTAATTGTTACAAGTGTTCAAACAATTATTACTTCGATTCTCCGCCGCGTGGTTACGTATTCATTTAATCGACTTTTACACTGGTTATCATTACGGAAACTTGAATGTGTTTTTGTCCGTATTTTATGAGAAATTGGCTTTCCACTTCTTGAACGAGAGCCCATTCACCAGGTTTTTTGACATCTTTACAGTAACAGGCTTTTATTTGTGTTCATGTTACGAAAATATGTGTCACTGCTAGGGGGAAATATTTTTAAGTGACCGAAAAAAAATTAAATGAAATTTTGAAAAATTGAAGAAAAAAACGTTTTATTTATTGGTGTTTTATAAACATCTTCCGGTGAAAACGTTTGTCTGAAAAGTGTTCGGACGAATATAAGGGAGATCCTTTCCAAATTATTTGTTTATTATCTGTAAGTCTTGAGTTGAGCAAAGAAATTATATGACCACTGATGGGATAAACACTTTCACACGGAGGCGAGTCCTTCCTCTCTCCCTCCTCGTCCCAGAATCCTCTGAGGACACTGCGCTCCTCCGACGCGAGACGAGGGCGCGCAGCACGGGACTAGAGTCCTTATTTCAAGAGAGAACCGTCAGCCGTGTCCACAAGATACGATGTAGTAATTTCTCATTACTTCTATAGTTGCTACGCACAATTTCTCATAGTCTCGTTGACCCCCAGCTGCTATTCGATTCCCGCGTCTTATTGATGGTGAAGACAGAAAGGGAGGGAGTCTCCGCTCAATCATGTGACCAACTACAGCTGAGAATCTGCGCGTGGTATTTTCCGGGAAAATGAGAAATTCCGAATTAAATTTCCTTGTGTGGCGCTTCTCTGTTGATGAAGGTCTCTACTGAGGCGCTGCGGCGCGGTGCGGAGAAGAAGCTGGCAACGGCGGAAGGGAGGAATGTTAATGCACGGGCGGCTGCTGAGACGCTGCCACCGCCGGGTCGCCGCAGGGTGGAGGGACGGTCTGGCGGGCGGACTCTTTCGGCCGGTCGCCACTGCCCAATGGGTTAATGGGTCGCGTGACGCCGCGCCGCTCCGCCGTTGGGGAGAAGGGCCGAACGCAGCGGCGATTGCGGTGGCGGCGGCGGCGTCCATTCTCCCGACGCTGCCCGTCGACTTTCCCTCGATGCCTCCGGAAAAGATGCGATCGCTCCTCGGATGCTGTGTGATGGACTCGGGACGAGGGCTTACGAAATGAGACGTTGACCGTAGATGTATTGGGGTTCCTTGGAAACTTAAAGAGTTTTGTTTATCTGCTGTATCTTTAAAGAACTTCAGCTTTCTTGATCTTGAATGAATCCTGGATGAATGTAGACTTGGGGACACTGTTTCGTAACTCCTATAGAAAGACAAGCATTCTCTCCTTTCTTTTGGATATTCATTTGTTGGGTGACAAACAAACTGATTTATCATATATACCAAAGAAATCCTTCATTTTTTCATATTCTTAGTTGTTTTTATCGCATATTTCAAATAGTATATTACAATAAGCTCTAAAATTATTTGAGTAAAATTTCTTATTTCAGATTCATAAATATTGCTGTAATTAGATGTGTATTTAGAGCACTATAAGTCTTTTTCCATTTCAATGACCCCAAAAATTTCGATTTCACTGATGCATTGTTTTTTAGTCGTTGATTCCACCTACACGCGAAGGAATGTCGAGGAATACCTGCTAGTGATCTTTTGAGAGTGCCACAGATTGCTGCATATTTAATGTCTTCTGGTCGGTGGATACCTTCCCGAGTCCTTCAACTCAATGGACCCGTGTCTTCACAGGTAATGGAGCGCTCAGGGTACCAGACCCCGAATCGTTTTATGGAAAGGAGGGACGTTTGGGTCGTGTATATTTGGGTCGAAGCTTCGAATTTATTAACGTATTGAACACTTTTACAGTACAACTATATAGCATTCGTAAATCTGAGAAACAATCCATACAAGTACTTCTGTGCCAGGTAGAGAAAAATTCATTGAAGTTAGTCGGAAAACCAAAGATGTATTTTCTTTCGTTTTTCTTTCTTTACCTTTTCATATGATAAATCTAGATCTCTTGATCTTCTTTTATACAATTCTCAGAAATTCGTAAGCCCTAGGATATCCAACACCCTACTATTACTTCTATATCAATGCCAGTCACAGGACTCGATCTAAGGGGTCACTGAATTTAACGATTCTTGTTAACACGGGAATGCGAGACTTTTACGAAACACTATGTCTATGGTTTGGAGATAAGCCTACATTGCTGATTCTCTGGTAGTTCACCGCAATTAACCCGATCTATTCAAGATGAATGAGTGTCATATCGGGAACATCATACATTAACGCGCTTTCATTCTTGATTTGTGCTTTTATGTTATTTGTGTTATTGGCCTCCATTCGTGTTCAGGTTCCTCAGGTACTTTAAACAAATGCGGGTATTATCCCTGTTTCATCTTGAACGTATATCCCTCTCCAACTTACGCTGCACTCTCGATCTGTCGTATCCTAATGTATAATTCGTCTATGTAAATGTGTATGCAGAATTACTAATACTAATGTGTCGTCTTGCTGAAGATATAATTAGCGTGAAACTATCACTTTAGAAGCTTCACTTGGTGTGTGCTTGGCGCTTTTATCTTACGCCTTTCTACGAAATTTGTGTGAGGTGTACTACAAAGTACGTACAATGTATG
This sequence comes from Laupala kohalensis, assembly GCA_002313205.1. Taxonomy (NCBI): domain Eukaryota; kingdom Metazoa; phylum Arthropoda; class Insecta; order Orthoptera; family Trigonidiidae; genus Laupala; species Laupala kohalensis. The sequence goes on from NNCF01127815.1 coordinate 870,073, forward strand.
TATGTATTTATATGAAATATACGACTGTGCGCTATAATATACTCTATACTAGTATATTTTCATTTACTACACATATCCTGTACATGTACAATACATTTACTATACATGTACTTAGTGTTCATATACTGTATCTTTCTATGTAATAAACTAACGCATTGGGACATTAGCCTTATTGTATTAGACAATATTTTAGTTCAATTTCCTTTTTATTTTTTATTTTAGTTCTGCGAGTCCCACACGCGGGGAGAGACATGTTGGCTCTCCTTAGTGAGTAACAGCTTTTTCCCTACCTGTACAAAAATTCTCTCCCTAAATGTACTTTTTTCTTTGTTTTTATGATGTTTTAGGAATCTTCTCGTCTCTTTTTCCTCGTTTTTTTTATGTTTTGATGTATTGTAACTCGGGACGGTTTTTAGTGGGTATGGTTGAGTCATTCGGCGAGTCCCACTCGCGGGGAGAGTCATGTTGGCTCTTCTTAGTGCGTAACTGCATTTTCCCTACCTGTACAAAATTTGAGGGCTCTAATGACCTCGATGTCGACGAGCCGTAAAACCCCACAAAAAAAAAAGTTTCCTTCAACCTGAATCATACTTCTCTTAGAAAAGAGTTATTGAATGTACTAGAGGAATTGTGCGACTCTTTGTTGTTCAACTTGTTACTCAATTAATGGGCAAAAGTAATTTTTGTTTTATAATGGAAGTTTTTTCTCTCTTCTGTATCAGTTTCTGGGTATCAGTGTTGTCACGTTGAAGTTGTAAAAATAATTTTCCTGTTTGTCTTCTTGTAATTATTTATTTTTGTGCAACTTGGTAATGATCTTTGGAGCCTGTTTTCGAAGTGTAGGTTCGGCGAAGAAATTCTCTCTTTCCTAAGACTGTTAGATGGAGACGGGAGCTGTGGAGCAATGTCTCCCCCNTATACCGATCACAACACGGCGTCTCCACGCACATATTAATACACGCCTACCTATGGAGAACCAACCAGCGATTTACAAGTACGGCAGCCGCAATTTACATCAACCTGGACGCTTTTACAAAAGACTGCTTCAATTTTGAGGCTAGAGGAGGGGAGTTAATTGTGCCTGGTGCATGTGTAATTTGCTTTTTGCTGCACATGGAACATGTACACATGTAGTTACTCCCGGAAAGAAGAAAAAATAAAGGTGTTGGAATTTTAATCGAAGGGTATTTAGAATGCAAACTGTTAGGTTTAAAAACCACGTAAGACCAAGATGATGTATTTTAGGACACGAAAACAGATCCATTCAGGATACGTCGAAGAAAAGTTTAACTGTAAGAAAAATAACGTGTTCGATTATCATGTCTTTTGAATGTACAAGAAAACTTGACAATATTATACTGGACTTTGGGGAAGAGTTTAAAATTATTTGCTGAACCATTAAGGAACTACGCTGAATTTTACTCTCGAAAGTTTTTATGTACGATGCCTGCAGAACAATTTGATTGAACTCCTTTTTCTATATGACACTATTTTCTGCAGCCACGCTATTTGCTACGAAATAAACACTGGAGTCGCACTTATGTGAATGCATTGTTGACGTGATGAGAGGTTCGTGCTATCAGATCTGCTCTTCTACGTAATCACGCGTCAGACGAAGAAATTGGGTCTTCGGGGAATTTATGACATCGAACCAACAACGGAGGTGAAGGACTTCCCAGTTGAAAACCTCTGCCAGATCCTGCGGGTGGGGGATCGAACCCGCACACTTCCACTCAACAGTAAAATGGGAGCGAAGAGGCTGTCAGCGTTGGGGGCGGGGACTAACCAGGGAGCATTTTTGTTTAAAAATTATGATTTTACAACACATTTTATAAACATTACCATTAAATAAAATTCATCAAATAAATAATTAAAAATCTGGTATTATTAATAACAATCATTTATTAAAATTATTAATATGGTATTATTAATTCCATTAATCTGGTATTATTAATCGCAATAACAATTATTATTGTTATTAATAATATAACTAATTACAATTATTAATCTGGTAAACTTTTACAAAGTATGCCATTTATCAACTTCAATTTTATCTTTTAAGGAGTTCAGATCCAATGGTGGGGGAATATAGCACCCCCCTCCCCTTAGTTCTGCCATTGACTGTCAGCAACGCGTACGTATCTGCACGCGCTTTTTAACGTGCATATGGTATGTGAACGTTATTAGGACCAAACAGCATCCATCATTATTTCGTAGTGGAGTACAGCTAATCACGAAGCAATGTATAGAAGCGTATTCCCCGAACTGAGCAGCTTTCTTTCGCCCGAGCGAATAAGCTCGATGGTGTTTCCCGTTGGCTTTAGGGGAGCGGAGGACAAGGAAGGCTTGTCGATTCGAAAGGTAGCGTCTGACGGAAGGCAAGACGACGCTTTGTGTGCCGCGGCACAAAGAGGCTTACCCTTTGCGCCCAAGCGGACAGTGGCGGCAGGTGACAGTCCGTCCGTCGGTCGGCAAGGGAACCATCCCGAGACGGTGCTACTGGGGAGTGTGTGTGTGTGTGTGTGTGCGCACGCTGGGAGTAGTGGCGCTGGGAAGCAGCTGGCCCGGGTTGCGGGCGGCCGCAGGGCCAACAGCAACGTTTCCTTCCCTCAGATTTACTTTCGAACGAAAAACACTAGAGGTGGAGAGGGTCTTGGGCTCCGGAATCAAGTTACCTCCGACTTCGGAATTGGACAGAGAAAATAAAATCTGGGTAATAATTGCTTTTAGTTGCAAAAATTCGCAAATCTGACCCATTCGTACACTAATTTTCAAATTCTACTACTATTAACGTCCATTATGTAATTAATTAAATAAACAATTCAAAACTTACGAACTTTCATGGACGAATAATATTTTTATTTTTTGTGAATAGCTCATTACGTTTCGACGTGGATTACTTGATCGGTAATTACTTGATCACCTGACGAAGACGTAAATCCACGTCAAAACTTAGTGAGCTATTCACAAAAAATGAAAATATTATTCGTCCATGAAAGTTCGTTAGTTTTGAGTTGTTTATTTAATAATTTTCAAAAACTTAAGAAAATTAAAAATCTAAGTAAATGTATTTAATCGCACGATACGAACACTGAGAACTCCGGTGATGTCACGTTTCACTGAACAGCAGCCATCTAGAAACAAGTTATACCGGTTGATTCAAAATTATGGGGAGAATCTTTATTAGACTACAATCACTTCAAGTAGTGCGCAAACTTTGTTTGTAGATGTCTGTTGTTCACTATAATGGGTCGTCACTGTCACCGCAATGATCTGATCAGTGATCCACCAAGTTAGTTTAATCTGAATTGTTTTAAACGCGATTCTGTGTTTAGACTCTGACTGTGAGTTTAGGAAAATATGGAATAGTATTTTTCAATGATTTTCGTATTAACTTGTCGTGTATCCTATTGTGAACAAGTATGTTGTCGAATTGACCAAAATTTATGGTTCGTCTCTAACACTAGATTTCCTGATCTAATTAAACCTGATATATTTCGGATATTAGTCACGATTCACGAACAGATCCATATTGAAGATTCGAATGTTGAAATAAATCTTGTTTATTCAGGTTCTTAGATTTTTTAAATTTTTTCTGCTCTGAATTTTTCGGGTCACGAGTCAAGTACGAACATGCTTCGACTCCTGACATTTTCTTATCTCTAACTTGCATCCATCTGCCATCAAGTATCACGCGTGATTCGAAGGGAGTCGAGAGTAGCGGCAGCTGGTCAGAGCTTGGAGGCTTCTGGCAGTTGAACATTTCTTTCGTACCCCATCAAGTGTCCGAGAAGGGTTCTTGCGCTTCCCAGATGGACAAGCTGCTTCCAAACAGCGGCGATACGGATGTTGTCTTCATGGTTGACGTATTTTCAAAGTTTTCGTCTTTAAATAAGAGTAATTATTTTATTTGTTTGCAGTATTTGTAAACGGGAAATGTAGCTTAGTGCTATTGAAGCTTATCTACATGGTTTACCAACAACTTGGCCCACGTGGAGGGGTTAGTAGTAGTAGTTAGTAATGGTAAGAGTTAGTGCTATATGATCTGGGACGTTGAAGTGAAAAACTACAATTATTTTTCTAGCCCCGCCAGGAATTGAACCCAGAGTGACTTGTTGGCGAGCAAGCATGCTAACCCTCAAGCCACCGGAGGGGCAAAAGAAAAAAATAACTCTACAAGACTATATTACTTTTCACTTTGTTCACTTGTACTATCTCAGTCAATATCTTCCGTTTTCGTTCTAATCATTCCGTATCGTTAAATAAATTCTTGTTCATTCTAGTCCTGGATTCGTAGCTGTTAATTGTGTTTTCCTTTCCTTAGAAGCGTCACTGTTTGAACTGATGGGTTCTCTCAAATTCTCACCTCGTACCCATTCTCTGTCAAGTTAGGAAGGGAGGCAGGTTGAACCGAGAAACACCTGGCTGTGGGTGGGGAAACACCATCCTTTCCCTTTCTAACCCTTCGTGTGATGCAGGAGAACGGCCAGGCTGCTGGGTATTAACTTATGTGAACTCCTTCGCCCCCCCCTCCCATTTTTAGACTTCGTCATCTACATTTTCGTGTCGGATATATTTTCCTCATAGCGGTAAGATTCGAAATTACCCTAACTGGGTGAGGTTTTCAACTGGGGGTTTCTTTCACCCACTGCAGACAGATGTCGGTTCGGTGCCATAAGTTTCCAACTTCACTCCTTTCCGATTTCTTACCCAAGTCCCACGGTTAGGTGAAAGAGCCTGGACGACGCCAAAAAGGCTTAAAATAATATTTGAGCCATAATTATTTTTGTAATTTAATTTTCTTTTGATACAATTACTGGAGATTTTCCGCTTCCTTGCTTCGCGAATCTCCTTTAAGGAAAATTTCTGCTACAGTATTTATTATTTCCCCCCGCCAATATATTTAGTTTGCCATTCTTAAAACTTTTCTGTCAGCGTCCGCTTCTTCATGTGAAACGTTGAGCTGGGTTCATAAGAGTACATAAGTTCTGTGTAAACCAGTCTTCGAGGATTCTCTAGGGCACACTATTAGAGTTTCTAGCACTCGTGTTATACAGGTGTTTCAAGCAGCGAGTGACGAGTCCCTACGACTAGTAGATAGCGATTCTTTAAGACTGATGTCCCAAGGCCCAGGACGATTACCTCTCTCTTTCGCTTCGTATCTGAGCAATTGGAGAATTGTGTTTCAAAACTCGGAGCTACCCTTTAAGGGAATGTTGTCTAGTGGGGCACTAGTGATACGGAGAAAATTAGTCCTGCTTAATAAAAACTTAATGCTTATCATCGGAAGTCAATATTTTATTTCCGCGCAATAGAATATATTTGATCTAGTTTCTCATTTTTCAGACCTTTTTTCTCAACTTTGGCACGGTTGTGTACATTAATTCTGTAGCCCCATCCTGGCCCGGGTTTTTCTCCGTTTTTCCTTCGGGTAGAGGCGGATTTCTTATACAGGTTCTCTAGGCTTTGTCTAGGGGCGTGTTTATAGTAACAATACATCGTGAATTTTGTGTTTTTTCAACTCTTATGATTTTTAAACACTATTCTCAGAATAATCTATAGTTCGATAATAACTTGTACATGTAAATTTACAAACATATTTGCGTTAAATTATAAACATATTGACATTATATATGTATTATAACTCGCAGCTACCTTTTTATCTTATCTAGGAACTTATTCAAAAAAAATTGAATCCGCCTCTGCCTTAGGGTCCTTGATTGGAATTGATGGGATGGTCCCTTGCTTGCTTCCGGAGAGTAAATTGGTTTATTGTCCTCCACGTGGCCATACGCAGTCTGTACTGTTTTTTGACAATAAATTTATTATCATCTAGTGTCATTATCCGGAAAGACGTTTTTCCGGAGGTTTTTTTTTTTTTTAATAAACAGAAGCATCATTAGTCCGTTGTGTTGAAAAAATGTCTTTGACTAGATTTCAAGTCCTTTGCTTACTTGTTGAAACAAAAAGATGAATAATTGTAATTGTGTAGTATTCTTTTCAATAATTTACACTTCTGTATTAGCTGTGCTTCCACTACTTCGTCCCGTGATGTATGAAATGAGATACTTTAAAGTGATCGCAGTCGATCGAGGAAGAGAGGTTTGGCCAAGCATTCTTGTGAACAACGGAACGAATTACTATTTGACTGAAGTGCAGTCATCACGTAAATTAGATCTATTGGGAATTCGTTTTTTTTTTTTTTTTTTAAATTTTGAAATGGTGTTAGAACGGAAATTTTAAGGTTTAACTGATACAACTGATGTTAAAAATCTTACCCTTCAACTGCCTTCTCTAGACATATTCTACTCTGTGTGAAATCTACTTGTCTGTGTGTTTGGAGCGTGATGATGAGCATGTAATCTTTTGTCAAACAATTCTTTCCGAATAATCTATAGTTTGATAATAATACGTATTTGTGAAATAACATTTCTGTGTTTTATTGAATACAAATTTGTTGGTATTATGTTAATATGATGACAGGTAGCGAACTATTTTTATAGGTAGGAGAGTGTTGAAACGTTAAATCCCACTATGTCTGAGGACCTTTAATCGGAATTGATGGGATGGTCCCTTGCTTGCTTCCGGAGAGTAAATTGGTTCATTGTCCTCCACGTGGCCATACGCAGTCTGTACTGTTTTTTGACAATAAAGTTTACATATTTATTCTCAGAATTGCCTTTTCCATTCTTCTGCCTTCCTCTCTACCTTCTATTTCGTCTAATATTCCTCCCTTCTCATTCTGAATCCCCCATCCTCTCCTGTGTTGTTGTTTTTTTCGGCTATGTTATTTTGGCCTTGCTCTTCTCGAGTAATTTCGAAACGCACGCGTAGACTGGGCTCGGCGCCAGGCGCACACGCTCATGGCTCGTTGCACGCCATCTGGTTGGCGCTGCACAGCAACTTACTTGGACGCCGCGCTCTTGACTCCCAGTGAAAGGGCGGAAGGTGACCTTACCGGAGGACATGCTATAAAACACAGTCTGTGAAGGGCTGATATACATTGAAGTCTCGTGGCAGGAAGGAACAAAAGCGCCGTATGTGAGACCAGCCCCATGAGGGGGGCGAGGCGTACATAAGAAGCACAAAACAAGCTTCTATTAACTGCTTTTGATTATAGCAAATAGCAGCAGGATAGATAATTAAGGCTACTTATGAAAGTATCATGTGTAGTGTGGTGTAATAACTTTTTTATTCGTTTGTGGCCCATTTCCTATATTTCATTCTGAAAGAGAATTTTTGTATGAATGTGAAGTAATGAAGTAAAAATTAGATTTTCTTTACGAGAGGAAAATCAATCTGTCAAAGAAAGGTCTTCCGTAATTATCCGCTGGAAGACGATACGAATTGAGCAGGGTAATGTCGAAAGAGCTGAAATAAACTTCAAAAGTTAACAAGTTAGTTCATCTTCTTTCTGAAAATGTGATTTAATGTATTAATTAAGAAATAACTATATCTTTCCTGATTTACAGCACTTGTTCCTTCTTTCTTTTTCTGTAAGTCGAAGTGAGTATGTAACTACTCGAATGTACGTATTCCTTCCCAAGTGTACACAGGTTTATACAAAAGCATGCACCTGTTAAATAACCCTTCAAAATGATAATGTAATGTAAGCTTTTTCTTCAAAATGTGTAAATTAGCAGAACATTTTCAAATTGTTATAATTTCAAATCAGTTGAATATAAAGGAAATTCAATGGTTGAAAGTTTCTAAGGACGTTTACTGTTTAAGGGCTGAGGAGCTAGCATTCAATTTGACGTAAAACTTGCGACACAACAAGAAATTTCATTACTTCTACGATTTTTGTGGACAGATATCTCGAAAACTGCTAGAGACGAGGACTTAAGTATGTCTATCGACTGATAACTCCAAGCCCCATGTCCCTGCAATCGCCCATGTTATCTACAACCCCTCTTTTTGGGCATTCATTGACTAGAGTAGGTAGTGGCCATTGCTATATTTTTCTATTTAGGCTGTAAACCATTTGAATTCGCAATTTAGTGCGCGTGGAAGTTCCTTTTTTATTTTCTTACGATTCTGTGTCCGCTCCGGAGTTCTCACTGCCGCTATTAGAGCCAGGAGCTACGTCGTTCTCTCGCAGGTGCGGGAAGGTTCCCTCGGAAGCTCTCTTCTCCTTCCATTACGACTTTTGCAAATGTCAACTCCTTCGCTCGTTCACTGCTTCCGCTTGTAAATTCATATCCATTCAGACGAGTTCTTTCCTCGTGTTTCAAAAGACGTCTTCTGGGATCTAATACAATACCAATTACATAATAGTACTATGGAGGACAATGCAGTGCTTTTTGGTCATTGCCTTCTCAGCGCTTTTTCAACGCGAAACGTTAAGACCGATATTATATTCGTAATTCGTTTTCTTGTGAAAGAATAATTACTCATTTGGTATAAACGGAAGCGGAACAACAATTCATACTTGCTGGTCCGCATCAGACGATAAACATTGTGTATTATATCCTAGCTTGAAGTTCTAGAAATTCTTGGTTAACTTTGTAATGAGTGTCAAACTTCCTTGACGATTTTGTCTCAATAATTCTAAATAGTCAACGTAATAAATTACAGTTTGTTCATTGTAGCTTACCAAGTGCGTCTGCACCTAACACCACCGAACACCGTTTATTAATGGTTGCAATTAAGAAGCCCAATTTATTCTAAAAGACGAAAATTTGAATTATTTTAATGTTTATTAATCGTTTAGAAGTGAAATGAGTAAATCGTTAGTTGTTTTTTTTTCCGGAGGTGTCAAATGCAACTTTATAACCACTTTGCCATTATGTCGGAAATAATAATAATAATCGTCCACCGTGAAAAGTTATCAAAAATTAATTTCATATTATTACTTACAAAACAGGCCATTTTAGTGCATTTTTTGAGATAAAAAACACTTCCCCTCTGAAAAAGGTCTTGTCCTCTTCTCTCAAACTTCCGCCGGAAGAAGCAAGAAGTTCCCCCACGTGCCCCCGTCCCCCCAAAAAATCCTGGGTGCACCCCTGTACACCCCTGATTAGAAACTGGTATATTAGCGTTATTTATGTAGACAATCTTAAAGATTGTTCCATTTGTAATAACGAAGAGGGAACATCCTCAGAAGCTCGCGAGGTCGTATGCTACCCTTCCGGACAGCGAGTCCTGTAGTGGATTGGCGAAGTGGAGACGGCGGCAGTGGAGCAGGGCGTGCTTCCGCGGCCGCGTCGCTTCGTCGCGGTGGGGGCGGGGGCGGGGGAGAGAAGAGTGCGGCCGGATCGCACGGGGGCGGAAGCGTCGGCGGAAGCAGCTCGCGTGCTGCGTGCGGACCAGGCGGCACGGAGCGTCGCCGGACCGGAACCGTCGACCTCCGCTCCTCCGCAGGTGGAACGGCCCCTCTGCTCTGCTCTGCTCTGCCTCTGTCGCTTGGTGGTGAGCTACTGCTGTTGCTGCTGCTGCTGCAGAGTATTTGTAAATGGGAATTGAAGCTTATCTACATGGAGCGATAGGAGTTGGGTGGTGGGTCATTGTTAGTAGGTGGGTTTACCAACAACTTGGCCCCCACGTGGAGAGATTAGTAGAAGAAGTTAGTAATCGTTAGTTGTTGATGCTAGAAGGAGGTGGATAGATAAAGGAGGGTTGACTTTGCAGTAGTCGCAGCTATATGACATTAATGTGAAAAGCTACAAAATTTTCTGGCCTCGGGATGACTTGGTGAATAGCGGAAACGCTACCACCTGAGCCATCAGAGTCGCGATGGGGAGTGAGCGGGCGGGTGGGTGTTTCACGAGCGTCCGCCGTCTTCGTCTTCGTCTTCGTCGCCCGCGTTGCTTTTCCACAGATGGAAATCATTACTCTTGTATCGCTCTCCCGCTACGATCACCTTCGACACAAAAGAAGCAATGGATGGAGCGAGTATTTTTATTTTATTCCAATTTACTTAATTATTTTGCTGTCATATGTAATATTAACAAGGGCATGCATATGGAGAGGAGACACTGAAACGTCTCGTGTATTTTGGATGTTTTCTGATTATACTGAGCAGTGTTGGATCTAGACCGTAATCAAGGGGAGCATTTTTGTTTAGAAATTGTTTTACAACACAAATTGTATAAATATTACTTATAAATAAAATGCATCAAATAAATAATTAACAATTTATATTATTAATAACAATAACAATTATTGATATCGTATTATTCATTTTATTAAGCTAATATTGTTAATTTTTTAATCGGATATTATTAATTTGGTATTATTTATAACAATAAAAATTATATTATTAATAAGAATAACATATATAACTAAACGATAATCTGGTAACATTTTTACAAAGTATTCCATTCATCAACTTCAATTTTATCTGTTGAGAGTTCAGATCCCTTAGTCCCTCCCCGTAGATCTGATATATCCCTTACCTTCAGCCTTTGTTTGTATATACCAAAAAGACTTCACTTAGTGTATGAAACGGTTTCTTGCAATGATAGTAAAATCATCTATGTGTAAAGAGTGCCAAGAACGTTTTGTTTCAGTCAATCTATGGTTCATTAAATTTTATTTCTGAATGTTGATTTTCAATCAATGTGATGTTCTTAGTTTTTAATTCTCTTACATCATTATGTAGAATTACTTAAGTTTCTTATTTAAATGAAATTTTTGTGTCAGTGAATGCCAGTGATATGAGGAGGAACTTAATATCTTGCTTCGCTATTACTTTTGTGAAGAAATCATATTGAAGTAATTATATCGAAATACGAGTGAAAATGTTCCATATTTTAGGAAAAAAACGAAGGAAAATATGTTTAAAAATTTAGTAATGAACTAAGGAAGAGGTCTAAAAAATAAAAATAATATTGGTAAGTACCTCCCAAATGTTACACACGACCTGGGGTCATTGTTGTCGGAATGTTTATCCTAAACTTCTAACCCCCAGCCACCGCATCTCGTCGGTTGGTCCCCGAATTCCCGCGGGTCATTGGACCGTCGTCCCTTCCTCACACGTACGCCCTGCGACGACGGACGCTGGACCGACCGGCTGCCGCCCTTCTCCGTATCTTTCTCCGCTCTCCCGAACACTCTCAGCCCTTTCACAAAGGCGCCGCGCCACGCCGTTCCTCTGTCGCCTGCCCGAAACCGCACCGCGTCCGTATAACCTGTATCGGAGGAAAGACGTTACTCAGAATGGAACGGATGTTAGTCTAATTTTAATGTCGGTTATTGTCGTCGTTAGCGACTCTTTGAGCGAAGGAGGCGGTAGCGGAGCGGTGACTGGCCTTCACGGGTCTGCACCAAACACGCTTCTCTACTAAACTTCGTGATCCTTGGGTCATGCAATAATAACCATAAAGAAATGTACTTTCATTGTTTTCTGTTTTGATGTTTCGTGTACGGTGATTGACGTACTCGTAACGAAAGTGCGGTTGACTCATCTGAATGACGTCCTGAAGTGACTCGTATTTACGTTTCATTTTTCGAGGTCAAAGATAAAGCAGCTTCTGTTATCGTGGCTCACCTTGACGCAACATTGTTTTGATATAGTCAGGAAATTTGTTGGAAATGGAGTTCATTGTTTATTTGGGGTTTGTCTTTCATAGAAACAAAACAATCTATTACAGAGTATCTGTGTATTATCTTACCCAAGAAATATCACAATTTTTTGTAAATTATTGGGGCAGGTTAATGTTTTTCTTTATTTGCTAGTTCTTCACTCATTCTTTGAATGGGTGGGAAGGCGATGAATCAACTGTTTTAAGTTAATAATAATACTAATTTTGATCATTCTTTTATGTATTGTTTCGTGTTTTAATACTTTTGTTTTTCCCCTTATTTGTACAACTGTAATAATTATGTTCAAACCCTTTTATTTTCCGTTTCTTCTTTTTCCCAAAATATGAAAACATCAAGTACTTGAGAACTAGATTTGGTTTTCCTCGTCGCGTGGGAAATAAGTGTCTCTCACGTTGTCAACTGGGACCTAGAAGGGAACCAGTTACTACACACTACTAATTTTGACGAGTGATATGCTATAATTTTTCACGATTGCTTGTGTTTAAAATTAAAGAATTGGTGCATTACATTGTTATCCAAAATATGTGTAGAAGCTTCGGATTTATTTAAAGATTTAAATCAAAATGAACTTTAAAGATAATTTCAGTATTCAGATAGTCGTAAGTTACAATATGTATTTAAAGCTTTAGGGACACAAACATTGAAATGCTCATTCGAGAAATTTCAATTTCAAATTGTATAGAACTTTTCGTTTACTTTGATGTAATGGATCTGAAATTTCATGAAATTGGTTCCATTTGTTTTACACCCTGGTCTTCAAAATGCCTTGTTCTACCCGTTAACCCAGTAAGTTAGGGAAAAGTCTCGCTAATTCAAATTCGTCGCCTTTGCAAGTGGAGTCGTCCTCACTCCACTTTCTCGTGGAAGGTCAGAAACGATCGAGGGGCATCTCTTCTTGTTTGAGGATGCGGCGGGGACAGGGACCCTTTGAGTCAGGTTGTGCGTTTTCTCCTATCTCTCGCATATTGGAAAGGGCGAACCGGTCCCCGCTTCTCAGAGGGTGGGTCCTCTCCCACCGCCTGCTCTCCTACCCCCTCAGAAGCCACCCTCTGACAGCGGGCGGTTGACGATGCTTCGCGTCCGTTAACTGCGAGTTAAATCATATTTGGAAATATGTTGATTGCAGTAAGTAACAAGCTAAAAATAACCCTTGTGAAATGGAGGAAACGGAATTTTTAAATAAAAAATATTTAATTTTAATAACTCTTTCTTCATTTATCTGCCGAGTGTTCACGGTTAAGAGAATTCAATGGGATGAAAAAATCTCGTTACGTCCATTGTAAGGTTGGTAAAACCTGTTGATTTGGTGAAAATTATTCCAAACTATGAGCTGGCTTTTAGTGTTTTTTAATGGGAAATATACTCGTCAAATAAGACATTAGTTTTCATAAAATAGTTAATGATTTGGGATTACTTTTAAAGAATGAAAGTATTGTTTACAATTTATCTATGCCACTGTTAACTAAGTATTAAATTACCATTCCTCGTTCATCAATTCATTGAATTCACTTTAAAGTTACGAGAAAGCTTTAAAGTTGCGTTTTGGGGGAAGATGAGAACGAAACCACAACAAATTCAATTGGGCGATACGTCACAATGGCTCTCAGCGATTCTTTCTTCATTTACAAGGCAAACGAATGAGCGTGAGTTCTTCGACCCGCGTGTCTAATTTACGCGAGACTCGTAATGTTCAAGCGAAAACGATTAATTACACGCATGACCAGTAGTAGACGATGTAGCACAACTTTAGTCGTCTTCGAATGCTATGTTGTGTGCAGACATGTTATGCCAGACTGATGTAAGGCTTACCTATATTATAAAATATATTATTACATTTCCGGAATACAATTAGAACAATGAAATACTTTTGAAATAATCTCAATAAGTTGATACGCATTTGTAATATGAATTGACACATTTTTAGTCTGTCTTTAATTTAATGAGTTTTGTCGTTGCAGTGACCCTGATTTACCGTACGCGTGGTTCGAATATATAACCCTAATAGCACAATATGCTTGAGAAAACTGCTGATGTACGCTCTACAATAAATTCCTTTCATAAAACATACTATTTGATTTCTCTTGAGTCACTGGGGAACGCAACCAGCACTACATTCTTGACTTGCCAAATAGAAAGGTATTCCTCTCATAATGATTGTATCAACACCTTGAATTTGAACAGTCAAAAATATAAAATTATATTTTAATGGGAAATGTATTATCATTACACGGACTATACATAATTTTTACGATAAGCAACACGGACTTTTATACTCCATACTACGTTTCAGTCGCTGATAAGAGAATCTCATGGGAAGGATTGAGTCAGTCAAGAGATGGGGTTAATGACAGTCAGACTTCATAAAGCTGTACCCAAAATGAAGTTCTGGCATTCATAGGCAGTGGCGGATCTAGACCGTGATCAAGGGGAGGGGGCTAGCCGGAGAGTAATTTTGTTTAAAAATTATGTTTTTACAACGCATATTTTATAAATATTACCTTCAAATAAAATACATCCAATAAATAATCAACAATTAACGATCTGGTATTATTAATAACAAGAACAATTGTTTATTAATTTCATTAATCTGGTAGTATTCATTTTATTAATTCGGTATTATTGATAACAATACAAATTATATTATTAATAACAATTATAGTTAATAGCAATTATTAATCTGGTATCAACTTCTATCTTATCTGTTAAGAGTTCAGGTCCAATTGAGAGGAGGGCTATAGCCTCCTTACCCCCCCCCCCCCCCC
>NNCF01127815.1:884431-924674 GCA_002313205.1 Laupala kohalensis
CTGTGATTCTCCCTTCGGCTTGCGTACAATCAGTCCGTGCTGACGGGAGCAACCGAGAGGGGGCGTACTGGACACGCGAAGGGGTCAACGAACTTAACATTTGTCACATAATTCACGAAGTGTGGAAAATTTCCTAGAAGTAGTGAAGAGGGTCGCTGCGTCTGACCGTCGCTCGTCGCATTCGCGAGGTTCTCCCATTGTTTCTGAGCGTCTCCCCGCCTTCTGTTCCGCCACGTCGTCGCGTCGCGTCGTGACGGGATGCGCCGCGCTTCGAGGGTCGGCTACGTGAGCGTCTTTAAGACCGCTGGTATGTGACATGTCTTCAAGAGGGGGAAGGAGTTCGAAGGGCTCAGTTCCACTCGAGACAGATTAATGCTTCCAGGAAGAACGTATTAGAGACCGGACCTTATGTAACTAAAAACCAAGTGAATCAAGTTCACAAATTATTTTTTGAAACCATCTCTTTTGTATGCTGCAGTTGAAACAACCTGACGTCGCTCGAGAGTTTTTGTTTTATTACTGTTTAACTCTGTCTTACGATGTAGTATAGGAAAAAGTGTCACGTATACGCACAAAAAATGAGATGATGCGGTGGTCTAGTGTTAGCGTCTTCACTTCCTCGATCCCGCTGAGCGTGGATTCAAACCCTGCTCGGCCGAACTAGGTGAGGTTTTCGGCTGAGGTTTTCCTCATCTACTCCAGACAAATGTCGGTTCGGTACCGTAAGTTCCCCGGCAACCCAACATCTCTCCTTCCCAATTCCCTTACCCGAGTCCAACGGTTTGGTGGAACAGCAGGCATCATGGCCTGAACCTCGCCAAAAAGGCGTAAAAGAAATAAAAATATATCTTATTTAGTTCGCGGGTGTAGCAAAAATTACATTTCCCCCCAATAAAATTCGAATGTCGAAAATTCCTTCCTTAGTGAACCTGCACTGGACGACAGAAACATTCTCTCAAGTTTTGAACTTTCTGTTTCTAATAGGCTTTTTTTCTTCTCTGCGTTGATGAGTGAGTCGGTCACTCAGTACTAAACCGAGTATATTATAAGAGATTAATATTAGATGATCTGGGTGTTTATCCTTTCTCAAAGACATTATCTCTATAAACACCGAAGTTTTCCTCAATTTACCTTACAGTGGTATTATATTTTGTGTCTCGCTTCTAGAAGATGGTTCACGTGATTTTTCCGTACGCCTTTTTGTTTTTCTTTGTTTGGTCACATTTATCCTAATGTTTTCCTTCCTTTCAACGTCAGTTAGCTTGTATTCGTGTGTTAGACACACGCGCAGATCTTGCCATTCTGAAACGAGCTAACCTTCGCCGCAGTAAGCCCCCGACTCTTATCTTCGCTCTGGTGACTTCAACGCAGGGTTGACTGCCGAACTCATTAGTTGTGCTCACTCCTGAAAAACTTAATGAACAGATTTTATCAACTTCTTTTTCTGCATATTACATCCCCGTCGAAGAACTAAGTTACAGTGTTCTGTAGTTAGGATATGCGTATCTTTTAACAATTACATTCGCAATTGTGATGATAATCAATGCAATGGTGATTTCACCTGCCGTTGTGATAAGTATTGCGTTTTCTTGAGAAGAGAGTAAGTCTATTTGATACTATTCCTCCTAATTTGTATTTAAAGTAAGGAACTTTTTGACGAGTTCCTCGCTTATTAAAGCATCGTGCTCTCCAACAGAACTCCTGTCAGTGAGGTAATACGTAATTGAATGTAGAGTGTCGCAATGACTCCTCTAAACTGTATAAAGCTGAAACTATTTTTTGAGAATCACGGGAGACTTTCTTGCAATTTTATGATTTTTTTTGCCTACCGTATTTCTGTAAATCAATCGAAAAATGTAATTATAGTTTTAAAATAATTCAGTTTTGATATAAATATGCGAGTAGGTTTATTAAGACATCACTTCTGTGTTTAGAATTTGTTGATTGTACAATTAGCACTATCGTGATTGTACACTTCAAATACCCTGTTGGAAGAGGTAGTTATTTAAAAAAATACAAATAGTTGTAGTTTATTGGATTTAAAGCTGAAACAGACAATTGAATAAGAAATTGTGTAATAGCTTTCGAGACCATCCGTGCCTAAGCATCCGCCATTGACCATCTTTGATCTCCTTAATATTCTGAGGAAGTGACCCGTAATACACGTGTGCGCTGTATACAGTGAGAATGTTCGGTTACTCCACACAAATGTCGGACCGGTACCTCATATTGCTCGGCTATTCAACTTCTTCCATTCCCGCACCCCCTAGGATAATCAGGATTAGTTTAAACCTGTCGGATGTCTGAATAAAAAAAAGATTGTTGCACTTCAAATATATCTCGAAATTGATGAAGATATCGATATTAATTATTTCATAATAAAATGCTTAAAGTTAATTAATAGAAGTATTTGCTTAAACATGAGGTTGCTGATTATAGTTTATCTATCACTGTGTCCCATATAACTAAATTTTTAGTAATGTAGGTTTATAGGGACACTTCAATTTCATTATCTGGTGATCCTATATCAACCTGTAATATGTTAGAAATCAATCTTATCTCGTAAATTTTGGGTCTCATATACTTACAACCCTACTGTTCTGCGAAAGCGGGCTCGAATTATAACTGTTGATGTCATTGAAATTTGGATTTTTGTTTCTTTTGACTTTGTCGAACTAAATTGAATTGCACCATAATGATGAGGATTTCCTAGAGTTATTAGCGGAGTTCATCATTTCGATGAACCTGAGCTCTGTATGTGGCGAGAATTTCTTTCTCACATTTCAAGCGAAGTTTCTTCACATCGGGCTGTTGTTATTTTGGCGGACGTGGGTTTATGGCTACTATGAAAGCAGCGGCGTTGAGTTCTTGCTCTGGCAATTGACTAGGTGGGGAAGTGCGGAGCAGGTCTGCATCCGCTGATCCCCCCACCACCACCAAGACTCCCTCTTCCATGTCAGTGCGCAGGGTTAGAGTTGATTTACGTTGTATTATTTCTTATCGGCAATATTCTCTTCAGTCCTACAAAATATTACATGTTGTTTCTTATTACTTGTAATTTCTTTTTAGCTTTATAGTGCCGAAAACACGCGAAAAACAACCTCGCTCTCAAATTATAAAAAATAAAAAGAACATAAGAGTATGATAACATAATTTAACTCCACTACATTAGTCAAATGCTGAATCACTTCGTTTTAATTAACTTTCAGCAATGAAAGAATTTATCTTTGTAAGGGAATTTGACTTTGTAAGAGAATTATCAGTAGAAACTTGTGTTGTTTCATATGCTCTATAACACATTTTCTTCGCTAGCTCGTATCTTTGTGAGGGATACTTCAGACCCTAAGTATCGAAAAACATTTTCTTTTTAGATAGTATGTAAAAATCGTTGAGGGAAATCAGGAGACATTTCAATACAGAATAATGGGACTACATTTATATTTCAAAAATGTATTGATTAAGCACTATTTACCATTGAAAATACTTTTGCTCCTTTTCTTCACGCACTGTAAATCATGAACCGCAGCCATGCCAGTACACAAAACAGTGAACGTTGTAAAGAGCAAAGTCGACCTTTGTTTCACATTCTGTGATATTGTGACTGTCTAGAGTTATAATTTTCAGCATTATACAATTATCGAATTTTTCCGAATCCACGACGAGTAATTTTTCTGCAAAATTCCGTTATAAACATCGGTCGTCTTACAATTGCATTAAGACAACTAGTAGTAAAAGAGAGGGAAAATATAATAACAATATGGGCGGACGAATTATGCTGATACTTGGGAGACTTGATTATATTTTGGGAAGACATCCCTAAAACCCGGGGATGGGAAAAACGCAGGTGAGGAAATGACGCTTTAAATGTATTAGCAACGATTTTTATATGAAATAGTGATGTACAAATAGAAAACTATTACCAAAAGAATGAATATCGTATTTTGTAAATAGCTTTAGCTTTTCATTTCCCCTCTCCGGAAAATAAGTTAGTCTTACAATGATCTTATTTATTCCATTCACTCAAACTCGTTTCCTTGATGATTAGTGTGATACTTCATTTGGTGTTTATTTATACATAACACCCTTTTTTATTTATACATAACACCCTAAATTCCCTAAAAATTATTGTCTTTGCGTTTGAAGCATCTCAGAAATGCGGTCCCTATCTTTTATTAGAATTTTACAACGTCCACTCTTACGGAAAATGAGATGACCACCATGGGTTATGTTTCTGTTGTGTGCTTTAGAAAAAAAGCATAGTATTTTTACGGTGCAGATTTTGAATAGCAGCCTGTAGGATCCATTAGTTATCTCACATACATATTTTAGAACGTCGTTTCATGTTTTGTTATCGGTGTTAATTGTGTATTGCTGAATCAGGAGCGCCGCACGCTTCTCATTCCTAACTTTGAAATATCTGGGTCGCCATATATGTGCTCACGATTGCGCCGTTTGTTTGATTCGTAAATGTTACCTCATTTCTAGTCGTTGGAAGAGATAAACTATACTTGCATTATTCTGCCGCAGAAATGTTCAGATCGGTGTTGCGCCACATTTGCAATCTAAGCCTCTTCGGGCGCAATGAACAATCCTGTGTTGGTAGATGTTCAAAGTAAATGGTAGGTGTTGGTGAGATTGATCACACCTATTAAAGAGTGTTTGACGTGATCCCGAATAAAATATTTAACTATCTTTCAGCAATGCTGAGGATCGTAGAGGAGGAGCATCTCTATAAAATATTGTAATTTACCACTTTTAATTGACTAGTAAATTAATGCAATTAATTTATGACACGAATAAAAATAATTCAACAAATTTAATATATTTTGAGAAAAAATCACTGTAAAGTTGACATCGATAACTTATTGAAGTCTGTCACCGAAATAAATTTCTGGCTCCGGACTTGTTAATATACAAACATAAAAATTTCTGAAATACTGAAAATTAGTCTAACTTTTTGAAGGAAACTATTGAATTGATTACAATAGAATGCAATTGTTCTTTTGAATAATTAATATGAAATTTCGATTATTCCAAACCGATGAGAATGTTTTCCCAATATAAATTTCTTTACGTAAAACACATTATCTGAGTAGACATTAGTTACGATTATAAAATAATTTGAAATGGTATACATCATTCGCTTTTTGTTTTTTATATTTAGAAGAAATCGATTCACGTAAATCCAACTAGACTTGAAATCTCTGTCGTAATCGAGCGTGATTATGTGGAACTCTGATCACTTCTCTTACGGAAGGGAACCATATCCTTCTGGCGATGAATCCACCTGCAGCGAAAGTCGCACGCCGTTCCCGCCGAGCGATCTGAATCAGCACCAGGGTCACGTTGCGTGTTGAAGGATTCCCGTCGCTCTCGTTTATCCAACAGAACAACTCCCAAGCATTATCCAGGAGGATTCGAAATAAATGAATCGGTTCATCAACATTAGTGTTTGTATACAATTTATTCTTCCGCCTTTTTTCTTTTTTTGTGGACAAGTTTAGACATTAAATAAATAATTAAAAACTTACGACCTTTTATGGAAGAATTTATTTATATAATATTAAAATTCACGTCGCTTCTGCGGTTGATTACTGCCATCGTCGGGTGAATGTAGAGTATAAAAAATGTGTTTGATTTTATTGTGGTAACAAAAAGGAAACAAATTAAATACTTGTACAAACAAAACAATTCCCTAGAAAAATAAATAATTTGAAAAAATACGCCGTCAAATCAAATACGCCAGAAAATCAAAATAAACATCTATGGATTTCCGAAAAGTCAGCTTAAAAAAAAATAAATTGTAAATGGAAAATGTAGCGTGCTATTGAAGCTTATCTACATGTGGCGAGAGGCTATTGTTAGCTGGGTTTACCAACAACTTGGCCCATGTGGAGGTGTTAGTGGAAGTAGCTAGTAATAGTAAGGGTTAGTGATACTGGGAGTAGAAGGAGGTAGATAGAGGAATGAGGGTTTGCTTTTTAATCGCCACAGCTCTGAATGAACCGGGACATTGAAGTGAAAAGTTAGAATATCTTTTCTGGCCCCGCCGGGAATTGAATCCGGGGTGATTCAGTGGCGAGCAAGCATGCTAGCGCTGAGCCACCGGAGGGGTTACGTTTTGAGAATTATCTGAATCTTGTTCAATATCTGAAGTATGTGTTAGAACAAGGAATTAAAAGGATCATCTTTTATAACGGTTTATATATTTCGAGATATTGAGGTGAATGCGTGTGAAGTAGAAAGGAAGAAAGAGAAAATTTCAGACCTAGAATAGAAGTCAAAGAAATGAGTCATTTGAAATTCGGTCAAAGAAAGTGTGGAGAACTGTGAAAATCTAAGACATGGGTAATATTTTATTGTTAGATAAAATATAACGGAGCGCGAAATGGTTTGTGGCCGATCTGTTTCCTTATCTGGTAGAAGGAAAAGTTACACTCCATTATTTGACATACCAAAGCAACGTACTTCTTCGAACGCTGCAGTTCATGACGTGCCTTCGATAACTTCAATAAATAGATATCGTGTTCCTATATTGTGAATAACGAGTGTAATTGAGGACGGATTGATAAAGTTGTGAGCGATTCGAAAGGAAAAGATTTATCAAAATAACTTTCTTCATGAAGTGACGATACAATCACTACGAAATTATTCTGTGGATTATTATTTTGAGGAACTACCGTGTAAATTATAGGTCAAGTACAGGCGCTGTCGCTAGTCAAAGAACGCTGCTGCACCCAGTGGCGGATGTGGACCGTAAACAAGGGGGTCTAACCGGGCAGCATTTTTGTTTAAAAATTATGGTGTGACAACACGCATTTTATAAATGTTCCTTTTAAATAAAATGCATCAAATAAATAATTAACAATCTATTATTAATAACAACAACAATTATACATTAACGTTATTACTGTGGCATTATTAATTTTATTATTATTAAGAACTATAACAGTTATAACTAATAACTCTTTTAATAAGTATGCCATTTATCAACTTCAATTTTATCTATTACGAGTTCAGGTCCAATGGGGAGAGGCAATAGCCCTCTTAGCCGCCGCACCCCCCACCCCTAGATCCGCCATTGGATGCGCGTAGGGGCTCTGCATCTGTCGCGGCGTAGAGACTTGTATCCCGCAAGTGTGCGAATAAGTGAAATGCCTCAGATAGCGAGAGTGAGATGGAGGTTGCGTCACGTCGCATTTTTTTTATCTCTGCAGACTGCGGGTCAGCGCGGCGGTTTGTGTCTCCGAGATAAGAAGTGTCTGCGACGGCGGCGGCGGTGGGGATGTTGCGCAGCGCCGCGCCGCGCCGCGCAGAGCCACTGTCAGGTGTCTCTCATCTTATCTCGTGGAGGGCGGGAGGAGTCAAGGTCAAGACGCTCATATCGGCCACTCGCCTCGAGCGCGTCTATCCTCTCCCCTCTCTTACCCGTGCTAGATAGGTGAACTTCAGCTTGGAGTGCGACGCGCTTGTATCCTTTCATTGGCGGATGTAGTGTGTTTTAGACATTATTTTATTTCGCTTCAACCTTGTAATTTAATCTAATATCGAAACAAACAATTAACAAAGTAACAACGAATAGATCTTGTTTTGCAAGTTTATATGACGTCGGTTGTAAAGAGAACGTAAATATAACGTCATCGGAGTTATTCTCGTAAGACGTCGCGCAATCTAGGTGGATCGAAAATGTCGACAAACTGTGACATCAATTATGTTTCAGATATTCTGGAATGCATTTTATTCTAACTATTATTGAACTGAGCAAAACTTTTATAAAGCTCAGGCACTTCCATCAGAATCCTCGAAATTCTACTACTATTAACGTCCCTTATATAATATTCATTTCTTTATTGTTATAATTTGTTATTACCTGACGACGACTTAAATCCAAGTTGAAACGTAGTGAGCTCTTCACGAAAGTACGAATATTATTCGTCCATGAGAGGTCGTAAGTTTTTAATAATTTTTTAATTAGAATCCTCGAAACTTGATACACCACCTTGGAAGGAGAGGGGTCAAGATATTATGGCACAACCGTGAGAATAAAAAAGCATAAACATTGTGCGATGAAATATTTAAACGGTGTTCACATGGATGTCAAATTTTGTTTTTGTAATGTATTGAAAATAGAACTGGCTATTAACAGGACTTTCTCCGAAGATCCTTAGTACTTTTATTCAAGTACAACTTATAATTTTCAGTCATGTCATGTAAACCAGTCTCGCGAATTTTTATCAACAAAATCATTGGAAAGGATTGCGCCTTTTTTCTAATTAATTATATAAAATCTACTAATAACGAACATTTCGGTAATTCGAATAGCTGTATATACATTAGTCTGAATTATTGATGTAATGCGTCAACGCTGCTCCATACTAATCCTGTTTCGTAATGTTGTGTAATCGAAATGATGAGACGACTACTTCTATGCTTTCATTTCCCCACGTGCGTGAGGCGAGTGGTGGGGGAGGCATCTCTCTAGTTCGCGAGTGAGCGATAAAGACTATTATTGTTGATTAAAGACATCGTTTGGTGTACAACCTGAGCCATTACTCGTTCAACGGAATTGTTGTATCTAAGAAATATCATTTCCTCACTCTTCCCATTCACCTACTGATGCAGATTTTCCAAAATCTTTTAAGTGCTTGTGTTTTGCGAAATGTCGGTGACCGATAGCCCGCGCTGTTGTCTATGTAACGTCATGTAGGTCAATGTGAACAGGGTCGCAGTATATCGATCCGAACTTAAGTATTGACTTGCAAACTAACCCTGAGTCATCCCAGCAGCACCCATGTCCTACAGAATACACGATGAGTGTTTTTTTTATACACTATCATGCGAACAGTCCCAATCGAACGGAGAGATGAATATGTCATTGCCCTCGTGGAGGTGGTGTCCGCCACTGCAGGTCAGGGTGCAGGCGTCGGTAGTGGAATCGGCCTGCAACAGCAGCCATTGATTCTGTGACGTCTGCGGCGGCGTCCTTCTCGGGAGAACCGGTTACCCGTATCTGGCCACTGATAAAATCCGGCTGAGGCTGCGACTACGACGATCCGTGGTCGACGGCGCTTCCAGAAGGTCGGAAGGACGAAGGTGGAGACGGTGGTGAGGAGGAAGAAGGCGTGACAGAGCGTGGTGGGACGAGAAGAAGGACCACTCTAGGACAGTGCAGCGCCGTCGCTACAACCAGAATTTCCGGTTTTTGCTCGGCACCGAAATCGTCTTGACTTCACTTGCGTGGTGCGGAACAGAAGATTCTCCTCTTTTTTTTCTAGTTAAAGAAAGTTAAATTATCTCCATCGGATATTTCTCTTATCTTTGTAAAAATACTGACGAGTTTGGAAGTTCCTATTCGTTAATTACATCATATATCGTGGCATTTAATTGCTCAACCTATATCTACGACTAGAGATTGGTATTTATTATTTTTTTAAAAAACCTTCTCTTCGTATACTGACAGCCATGGTGGTGTAGTGGTAGCATTCGCGCTTCCTACGCCGAAGAACGTGGATTCGATTCGTTGCTCGACCGACGTGTGCGAGGGTTTCTGCTGGGGTTTCCCTCCTCTTTTTGAGACCAAAGTCAATTCGGTACCTCCACTCCGATCGTGACTAGTAGACCTCGTGACTTGATTCTCACCACATTGTAAAATAAGACAAGAAATAAATAAACAAATACATATCATGTGGTTTGAGTATGCACAAAGTTGCTGCGGAGTGAGGATTGTTCGCCTCACTCTAGATGTCCCGTCGTTGTCGGAGTAAGCAGATCCCTTACACTTGTGCATGGTGTTTGTGATGATAAGAGTGATAATACATATCTCCTTGATTCGAGGGTGGGGTATTGAAGAGCGCTGCACTCGCTGGCCCTCCGTTCGTTCGCGTGGGTGTGCGAATGCATTTCATTAAGAGCCCACTGCCCCGCTGCTGCGCTCGCTCTTGGGGTTAGGGAGTTTCGAGGTTCACACGAGGAGCGATGGGAACTTTCACTGCTAGCGGCCCCCAACCCCGTCGCCGCCGTCCGCCGCCATTGCCAGCAGCGGAGCAGCGTGACGTCACCTCTCGCCAGCCAACCAGCGGCCAGCCCCGCTCGAGTTCTATCTGCACCTGAGACCGAGACGCTTTCGTGCTTCAGTTCAGTGTGTTGGGGCCGGCAGAGAGGTAGTAGCGACATTGCGCCGGGTCGTCATGTGTGTGCTTGCGTGTTCTCTTCTTACCTCTCGGCCGCCCCGTCCATATATCTCGTGCGAACGGTCGCTCTAGCGGACGCGGAAACGACACGGACGTATCCGGAAGTGACATTCCGATTCTGCGGGAACTCGTCGGACACGTGGGTTTGTTGCCGGCTACCACCCACGCGACTGGATTGACAGCGTGTTCCGCGTGTGTGACAGTGACGAAACTCTAGGAATCTCTCAAGTGTCGGTCGCTAGGTGCGAAGATTGAATCTTCGGTGGGAAGACTCGTTTCGACGCGGCCCTCACACGTGGAGATAGGGCCCCGACCGGGACCATGGTTGGCGGTGGGCGCCGCCACTCCGAGCGGTTGCGGTGGTGATCGCGACGGGCGCCATGATCTTGCGCTAGCGCACGCGTGGTCCGGGAAAAGAGTGGAGCGACAACGGAAGCGAGTGCGAGACGAGCGGATGACGAGTGTGTGGGCGTGCGCGTCGGCGGGCGCCCTGGGGCTGCCGCGCCTGTGCGCGCGCCCGCCGGGCGACGAATCCTCTCCCGAGGTGACGTCTTCGGGGCTGGCGGCGCACGCGGGCGGGGCCCCCGGAGCGCCGCCGTCCGCCGCGGGGGCAGGAGCGGGCGGGGCGGGAGGTCTGGGCATCAGTCCCGCGCACTCGCTCGGCTCCTCCGATATCGGAGAGGTGGACTTGGACTTTTGGGACCTGGATATCAACGCGCAGAACCAAGGGGCGCGTGGAGTGACGGGAGGGTCCCTCGTGAGGAGAGGCCCCTGTTCTGACACCAGTGGATCTATCTCAGGTATTGCTGCTGGAAGTAACGTATCGAATCATATTTTACTCTGCGAGTCGTATTAACTGTGCAGGAAACAAGTACATTTCATTTTGGCACAAATGTGAGAAAGTGCTGAAGACACAATATTTCTGTTTTATTCTTAGTGTTGTGATCGGACTCTTCTTCTCTTATTAGTGATACAGGTTTTGTTAACAATGAAATAAACGTCCAATGTATCGGATGACAATGTTCTGACGCGTTTAACGATATTCCAATTTGATCTGTTGATATCATCTGTATGTTAGGGAAAGAGCACTGACCTGGCAAAGCAGTCATGTTTCTCGGTGACGCCCTCGTAATCTACATTCCTAGTCCACTCGAGGCGTTAAAAAATGAATCCTTGTCTATACTTCGGACGAGTTGTGACGTCTGGTGACACGAATCGGAACGCGTAGCATAATTAACCTTTTTTTGGTGACGTGTGACGTTTTTACGACGAGGGTGAGTGGTCCTCGTTAAATCAGGAGACGCTGTGGCGCGCGAGTCATCTCACTTTTTCCCCCTCCATCTCTCTTCCCGACGGCGGCGCCTCGGTGCTTCCGTCAGCCATGGCAGGTGCGCCGCCCTGGAATGCGCTCCCTCCTCCCTCTGTCGTATTCCCCGAGCTGCGCCGCGACCGAACCCTTCACAAAGACTGCGGTGACTTTCGCTTGGTTGCTTCCGCAGAAAAGGCCCTTCCTTCGCGACTGAGCTCAGTCCGTTTCTCGCGACACTGGCCTTTGTCGCTCCCGGGCGCCTCGCCCTGCGTGTTATTGTTACCGTCGAAAGAGTTAAGCGCCAGACTTCTAACCGTCCCAACGATTAGGTCTGTATTTCAGGGAAATGTCTCATGTCTTGGGAGACCTTTCCATCCATTACTAAGCGTTCGCTGTACAAGGGCAGTCCTGATGAAACATGATTTTCACTCTCCGAAAATGAATTAGATCTACGAGAACTATTGTTGTGGTTTGACCTATAGATACGGACGATTTCTTGGTACATGAATAGCGTTTTTATTCACTTTCAAGAAATGAGACTTCGTTATTCGATGGATCCTGTTATCTATCCAGTCGTGTAAATAAGATTTATGTTTTACGATGAGGTATATTGCGGGGGGGGGGGGGTTGTTGACTTCGACTTTCTTACTCATTTAGAATTGAAGCCCATAACAAGTTTTCATGTTTCTTCGAGAAGATATGTGATAATTATGGCCAGTTGACAATGGCGACGAGTTGGGAATCGAACCCGAAATGTCTTGCTTTGATCGTAAAGGTGTTGACTAAACAGTTCACGTGAAACCTGTAATTTAGCAATTAAGGAAAAAAACGAGATTATGTAATAAGGTTAAAAATAAATTTTCAATTCAACCAATGGGAAGTGTAAATTGAGTCATTCAACATTGATTACGATGCAACTCGATACAAAAATTTTCATACAGGATCTGCCAGCGAATCAGAGTGGATTATTGATACTAATAATGCCAATGCCACATTTTATGGATGGAAAATATATAAATTACGTAGGAACTTAACAATATTCACCTTTCACATCTGTACTCAATTACCAGCCACAAATATTTTTTTCTCAAGTAAATAATTTGTTTACGAAATAAATATCACTTTAGGGTGGGCGGAAGGTGATATTTATTTCTCCTCCCATATCTGCGGTTACACTATTCGGCCTTCCAAAAAGAGCAAACTTTTGCGTTCTTCCGTGTTGTGCAGTTCTCTCGTTGACTCCCGTAAGCATTCACTCAAGTGAGCGTAATGTTTCCGCGAAGTCGTGAGCAGCTTACGTCCCCCCGTCCATACACACCCCGTGCCATTGTAGTTGAAAAGATCTTGGGAAGAGGCGTTTTCCTGAAGACCTTTTCGATGTAGGTAGCAAAATGTGTACCTGTGGTACGTAAAATTTATAATGGGAAAAGCTTGTAGTACTCCTCTACCTGGGTCTAAACTATTCACTTGCTGGTTCTCCTGGAAAAAGCGGATTAGGCTTCTGAAGTGGTCTTATTTACTTACGGGCAAACGTATTCACAATTTCTGCTAATGACTGTAGTAATGGTTCAGAAAGTCTAATCATTGCCGCTTAGGTATTCATGTCTGCTGAACGTCATAATACCTCTTTCGCCAAAAGAGTCGTAAATTATTGTTGACTGTTCTTTTGTTGTTAGTGTATTAGTAACGGAATATTATCTGGTCTCCATCTTCATTACATTAGACAACACGGAAGTAATAGTTTCTCATAATTAATAAAATTGTTCAAACTTCTTAAAGTCCATAATTTATTAGATGTTACTTCGTAAAGGATCAGGTAGATTAGTTGTACTTGTACTTACGAAGTTTGGGACTGCAAAGAGGCATCTGAACGTTTTTCTCCATATATGTTATGAAATTACAGAAGTATGTATGTCAGCATGTGGGTCAGAACTCGCTTCTCTTTCCTTTTAAAGAATTATATTTCCATGTTTAACTTCATAAATTTACATCACCTAATAAATTTTATTGAATTATTCAAAACTAATGTTATTCTGGTGACATATTCACTTTATTTTTGTATCACAAGTAAACATGTTGTAACATGAAGAAACGTGTGACTGCAATTTTCGGTTGGATGAGTTAATAAGGGATGCGCTCATTAAATTGTTTTTTTTTTTGTTTTTTTTACGTATATTTCTTTTGGATACATGTTTTACCAACTCTGTCCATCGCTATGTACTCTCGAAGATGAAATATTGAATCTGTCGTTGTATAAACCAAGAAAATATTTTGTTTACCTTAGTTTCAAGTTACGTTGTAGATTACCTTATGTTCCTTACAGTAATGTCTTCTATTAGAGCTTCAATAGTCTTGTTCTCCAAATACTGCATGTCGTAGAGGTTTCTTATTTTGCAGTGTTGTAAAATTGTCTTATTGGGCTTGTAATAAATATAATATTCAATACAATAATACACACTCAGTACAGTAATACATATTTGATACTTATACCGCGATGTATCGTTTTTAGTTGTTCCTATGAACGTCACAACACAAGGAGGACGCGCGGTGAAATTATGCGATGTAAGCATAGCCATTCATTCAATGGATCAAAATTGTTTTTAAAAAAATATTCCACATTCCACGAATTTGTTGAATTTAGTTCGTGTTGCCTCTTTTGTAAATTTCTGCTCTTCTGTTAGTATATTCCAGTTTTACTATAGTTTGAATAAAATTCTTTACAAATGCTTCCCACAATACATTTATGGGAACAGTAAAGTTACTTGACTGTACTGAACTGCTTGGCCAGACACACAGTATATAAACCCGGAATTTGACGTGGAAAATGTTAATTAAAATGTTCCTATAAATAAACTTATCTAACTTTTCAGACTTTTTAAAATCCCAATTTATTTATGTAAGACAATTGTGAAAAAATTAAATTGTAGATGTTTATGTATATTGTAACGTCAATGCCGATTTTGACCACGTGGAGGAATGACATTACTATAGGACATTCACTTTATTAATGATTGCCGAAAGGTGACTTTCGGGTGCACTAAATCATTTTGTATGCGGCCTACTCCCATTCTCCGATGGTCATTTTCCTCCTCTAATTGTGTCTCATTTTGTCGCATCTGGATATTTCCCCCTGACGTCTCACCTATTGCGATCTGCTCACCGGTGGCGCAGGTGGTAGTGTTGTCGCTCATCACCAAGTCATCCTGGGTTCGATTCCTGATGGGGCCAGAAAATTTGTAGCTTTTCACATGAATGTCCCAGTTCATATATATGTGGCTACTGAAAAGCAAACATCCTTCCTCTAACCAACTCCTCCTAGTATCAATAACTCTCACTAGTGCTATTTCTACCAACCCCTCCACGTGGGCCAGTTTGCTGGTAAATCCAGCTAACCGGCCCACCTACTAACAATGACCTACCACCCAACTCCTATCGCTCCATGTAGTTAAGCTACATTTCCCATTTACAAATACAACAATATACTGCGTTCTTGACTTCCTCGTGTGCCCCAAATCCGCTGTGTCTGTCTTCTTGTGCGAATGCTTCCAACGACGAAGAAACTGCTCGCACTTCGTTGCTTCGTCAGCTCCTTTCGTTCAGCGAAAGTTGGCATCGAGCGAACGAAAACCTTTGCTTGCTTTATAAGCGTGTTGCACAGCACGAACATAGTTGCCAAATTGTCCCACTTTTTATCTTGCGCCTCCTCCATCGCTGCCACCGCGCGCCGATGGCGATGTTGCAACGCTATTCCCGCGCGACGGCAGCCAGAGCAGGCTGCGGCTTCGAGTTCTTGTTCGCGGCAGAATAAGCGCAAAAGGAGCGCCCCGGCGCGCGCGGGTGGGAGAGGGTGGTTGCGGAGGAAAGGGGGAGTCTCCGCGCCTGCGGAACTCCCCGCGAGCGGCGGCGGAACTGCCCCCGCTTCTCCTGCCTCCCGTGTCCCCTCCTCTTCCACCACCGTGTTTCCACGCCGCTTGACACCCTCTGGCGTCTCGGCGCCGCCGCCGCACTCCAGTGCGTTTGGTAATGAGGGCAGGTTGCTAGGATAATAAGTAATAAAAACAGCAGGGTTAGCGAACGCTGGGATTCGCTTTTAAGATAGCGCATTCTCTCCCTCCCTTCTCCGCGCTCTACTCCTCTCACCAACCTTCGTACGACCCCGTCTTATCTTTGCTACGATCGAACATCCTTTTTGCGTCAATTTTAATTTCGACGAAACAATTTGAGACGAAACATTACCATTCTCTTCGTAGCTTAATGACCGCCCTGGCGTTACGTAATCGTTAATAATATAGCGCTGGAGGCGAATGCTTGCGTCGGCGGGCTTGTCGAATGAGTGTTCGTCGCTTGTGTTGAAGTCTCCGGGGCTTCGGCTGCTGCTTGGCTGCCAGAGAGAGCACGCGTGCGGTATCGCACTCCGGCGTTCCCTCTATATTGAGCTGGATATCTTCCTAAATAAGTACTCTATCTTAGGAATTACCAATATTCAATCTTTTCTTATATGTCACGTAGAGGAAATCTGCATTTCGTGAAAGAACTGCGCGTTGCTTGTACGAATTTTTAACAACTGTTTCAAACCTGCCTTCTCTTTCTCACGATGACAAATCATTTTATGAACTTTTATTTTGTGTTTTTTCCCTAGAAAACAAAGCTTGCTGATTCGAATATATCAAATTCTAGTACCGGTAGTGAGAATATGAGCCAAGTGTCTCGCTTCTGACGGAACATTGCAGGTCCATTGTTTGGTAGAAATTGCCATTTTCAGGTGTCGACGCTTTCTTTGACAGTGAGAGTGCTGCGTGGACACTTATGGTGGGAAAAAAAGGTTCGCGTCGAAAGGTGAGACTGGGGTATGGGGAATGTAGCACAATCGAAAGTGGCGCGACGGCGCCGATGGCTGCGACGAAAGAGGCGGCGAGGTGGCCCTGACTGCTGCCGTCGTTCGCTGTGTGTTGGAAAGACGAGCGAACGCCAATGTACTTGTCCAGTATTCTTCTTGAGAATTTGCCATTCTGCGATCATATGGCGAGCTCGAAATTCCGAGAATATTTTATTCTCGCGAGTGGGAGCTGTGTTCAAAAACACGCGGTGAGATAATTATTCGATAACTCAGATTTCATTTGAATGACAAATTGTTTCGTATCTGACCATTTAATTGTATAACAAAGCATTTGAGTTTTTTCTCAAGTTATCGTTTATTTAAATAAAATATAGTTAAATACCTAACGAGGGGTGTTATTGAAACATAGTTTTTTAAATACGAAGTGATATGCTTAAGTTCATCGGTCTAGCACTCTTTTATCATCTGTATTGTTTTATCATTACGTTGTAAAACTTGGTACAATATGGAAACTGCATCAAGAATTGCGCTTTCGAGGACGTAAATGACTCGTGGACATAGACAAATAAATCGTTTTTCTTCGTTTTTTATACATTCGAGAAGACATTTCTTTTCGCTCCTCATTGTTTTGGAAACCTAAAAAACGATTTAGGATAAACTGAACGATTGTTTGAGTTCACTTAATATGAAGCTCTCGGTATCGTGGTGTTAAGCATCAGCGCTTGTTGTATATTGAATTTCTTTCATTTTTCCATTCTCTTGAACTCTCTTGTGAAGGGAGAATTTATCTCATGTTCCGTGCTCCAGAGCGAGGTTGGTAATGCTCCCTTCCACACCGGTGTTCTGGTATGACATACGAAGACCTTTCAAGCCTTTATCTCTTCGCCTTCTGAATTAATGTTGGGATAGGACTTCTGAGTACCTTACCCATATTTCAAGCTAAGCTTTATCCGACTTTCTCCTTTCGGTATCGTGTTTCTCTGAGTTGTAGCGCGGAGGCTGTAAAATGTGAACCGTAATAAATCACGGGGCATATTGATAATGCTTGTAAGTGGAAAGATTTGAGGGCGGAGTTGTCCGAAGGTATGGACTTCAGCCTATTCCTCTATGACGTGTGCTCTCTGAAATGCTTCCATGTATGTACACACAGTACCCAGAGCTCAGGTAAGAGGAAGGTAGGATTGTTGATGAATCAGTACAATGTTTCTCAAAGAGGCGTGAGGACCTGGAGATTTTTAAACTCGTATTCTGGACTGTTTGAGGTTTACATTGTGCTTCTAAAATGCCGTCGTAGCGATTAAAAAATGCCAACCTCTTAACATCTGTAAATAATGGAAAACAAGATACTGAAGTGAATAAACAATAACTAACTGGAAATTAAAATAGATAATAAATAATGTAATGTAAAATTTTTAGTTTCAATCTATTAATTTCTACAAAAATGAACTGTCGAGAAAGATATTTGAACACTCAGTACTAAGATATTAATTACCTCTTTCAAACCAAGCAATTCTTTTGACTTGACTATTTACAAATGTGAAAATCCCGTAACATATCCATACGCGCGTGTATAATTAATTTCTAAATTTTCCCTTACTGAGAGGATGTCGGAGCCCACTAAAACTTTCCGTCTCGGACCTGGGCCCTGTGGGACTATGAGTAAATATGTCCCTGGAAATATATCACCGAACACTGAAAATACAGGAAGAAAAGTTCGTTAATCTCATTTTCGTTCGAAGTATTCCTTATAATATATTTTGCATTAAGTGTATATCGTATTACGATATATTTTGGGAGTACAGAACGCATTTAAATAAAATAGTAAGGGTTGATATTTGTGGGCGAGTGATTAAGTTGACCTGCTAAGGAGTTAAAGAATGAACACACCGGTTAAAATTTAAAAATGGATGTAATGGTTAATCGTATTTTTGGGTGATGTTTTCAATTCTTTTTCATTTCAACATATTTGTATCGACCCCACTTACATGTTGTATATAATTAGCAACATTTTCGTAAGATCTCAAAACTACCATTATCTACCTTGGTTTGGTTGAGTCTTTAGATGCAGGAATTTCTGACGTTCTACAATGTTTTATTTTGAAGTGAGAGAACACGTGGAGCGTTTACCTCCTCCTCTTCTTTTGTCCAAAAACCACACGTGTCGCGCCGCGTCACCTCGTCCAAGGCCGCTACGCACCGTCGCGGACTGCAACTGCTCGCCTGTCATCCACCGCTTCCGGACGCGCGCTACCTCCCTCTTTCCCCCTCCCACATTCCCTCCTTCCTCTTTTCTCCTTTCTCTGCGTTCTCTCTCTCTCTCTCTCTCCCTCTCCTCGTCATCACAGTTGTGATTTCTCGCTGTCTGGGCGCATCGAACCGCCTCGTGGCGCAATGCTTCCATAGGAGTTCTGATTCATTGCGACTTGATTGCATGGCATCATTGGCGGATCTATTGGGGGTGGGGGGCTAAGGGGACTATAGTTCACCCCCCTCTCCCTCATTGGACGTGAACTCTTAACAGATAAGGTTGATATTGAAAATTGGAGTTGATAAATGGCATACTTTGCTAAAGTGTTACCAGATTAATAATTGTTATTAATACCATATTAATAAAATTTATAAAACCAAATTAATAATATTAATAAAACCAAATTAATGAAATTAATAATACCACATTAATCATTTAAATAAATAATTGTTATTGTTATTAATGATACCAGATTAATAGTTAATTATTTATTGCTGCATTTTATTTAATATTTATGAAATTTTTGTTGTAAAACCATAATTTTTAACAAAAAAGCTCCCCGGTTAGCCCCCTCCCCTTTGGAGTGCGGTCTAGATCCGCCACAGCATAGCATTATGGGTTTTCAGGGAGAGTCGTTGTAAGAGATGGTTCCGAACAAACTGTTTGATTGGTTTGTGCTTGTTCTAAAATGAATACTCATTTGTCTAAAAAGAGGTTTACATTAATATATGGATCGTTCTGTGTATGCGCGCAAGCTTAAATTTGAAATTATTTGCAAATGATTGTTTAATTATAAGGATTGTATTGAATCATACTCTTTTGAACGTAGCTATCAAATGTTCCAACTCGAACATGCTATTTGATAGTCTACGATTTGAAGTCCTGTTTATGTTGTGGACCATGAGATACTTCATTACATAATTTCAGCAGTTTTTCCTTATAGGTTTTTGTATTTTTGTTTTGGTGCTCACAATGCTGAAGTATTTGGAAATCCTTGATACCTTAATCCTATATTTTATTTGGGTGACGGTCTGTTGGGTCCCGCGGTCAACTTCCCCTCTCTAGCGCTCCTCTGGTTTTTTCGTGTAAGAAGAGCGTGGTTCAAATGTGTCCCACGCTGAGATGGGGAGGAGGAACATTTTCATGCATGGCATCTTCATTTCTGTGCAGTAGAATGATATGGAAAACTATATAAATATTTCAAACATTCTGGGACATATGATTAACAAACATAATATTTAACCTTTCAATTTAATCAATCAATATATTAGGAGCGTGCATTAAGATGTAGTCCGAAAATAGGATTCAGTCTGTACTTGTACAGCATGTCGTTAAAATGTACATGAACACAGTCAGTCGGCAAGAAAAAGAAGCCTCCAAATAAAGATATTGATCAAAATATTGTAGAAGTATACTTGTTTTTGAGGTTTGAAGACTAATTTTCTTCAAGGGAAAGCTTGTTCGACTCTACATGGTCTTAATTTGCGAAAATCGACAAAACCCGTTTGTCCGAGAGGTGGGGTTTAGTCACCCTCTTCAAGAGGCAAAATAATTAAGAAAGTGACCGAGGGACCCAATCCAACTCTGCCCTTTTGGGAAGGGTGGCAAGAGGATTAGGATACCTTGATCGCGGGACCCAATCCGACGACTCCCATTTTACTTTATTTCATTCATACTTCTGATATTTGATAATGAAAAATTTTTATTGACTCTCTCGGGGGGGGGAGGGGTAAACTTTTGGTTTGGAGACTATCACTCGAACGAGGTTCATCACTGTTTCCTTCGAAGCAACTTTATAAATTTTTAAACAATACCTTTCAAGATCTAATCGCATTTTGATCGTGTGTAGGCCATGTGGTCTCACTGTTGCAAGAAAGAGATACAAATCTGTTGTAAGTATCCACGTAGATATGCACTGAACCTCACGGCTCACCAGATGGCTGAGAAGTTAAATGATCCTTGGTGAATTATAACACGATGGGTGAACCGATAAGTAAATGATTTTGTAACTTGTATTCCTGAAAATTGTTATTTTAATATAATCTCGGGATCGATAAATTCTGCCACTTTTTCTTCCCACTTCAACCTGCAAACTTTTATTGTGCTTTTTGTTTCGTGGCGTATTCTGTTCGTTGCGGGGTGAAAACGTCGCCATTTCTCTCCTTATGCAACAGAACGGCAGTCTGCGCCAACCATATCGAATGAAGTTATGCACACATGATATAGAAGTGTGCTCAGTCTAGACTTCGCAGGTACAACCATTGTATTGAATGCTCCTTGACATTATGCAAAAGTTCACCCGGAAATTACTTCGTCAGGCGTTTGCTGTGTTTATTTCTCAGTAGTACGATTTCGGACTATGACCGTCTTTCACCACTCTTCCACTACCTGCCGGGTACTTAGCGAACGGATAACTATTTGAGCGTTCACAAACCGGTAGATAGACCTTGCGTCTTTCACCACGCTTTCCATCGACTAAGGTGACTCGATAGCAAACGGATAAGTTATCCGAGTAATATTATCCGACCGATAAGAACGCTGGTGAAAGATGCGCTATGGAGTATTATCTGCATCTATTTAGGAATTGGGAGAAACTCTTAAACTCAGTTTTGTGTCCCGAATTTGGAGAGGAAAATGACGATGAGACAAGTTTATTGACCCGAAAACCGACAGCGGTTGTCGAGTGGTAGCGTCATTGCTTCCACGATCCCGCTGAGCGGTAGAGCGTGGGTTCAAACCCTGCTCGCCCGAACTGGGTGAGGTTTTCAGCTGGGGTTTCCCTCATCTACTCCAGACAAATGTCGGTTCGGTACCGTAAGTTCCCCGGCAACTCAACATCTCCCCTTCCCAATTCCCTTACCCGAGTCCAACGGTTTGGTGGAACAGCAGACATCATGGCCAGAACCTCGCGAAAAGTCATAAAATCAATAAATAAGCACTAACTCACGCTCTGGCTGGCGAACCGAAAGTAATGGTGCGGTGGTGCAAGAGGAAAAAAAAAATTAAAAACATTGGTTTTCCTGGAATTACGAGAACAAAGGGTCTACTAATCCGACGCACGCCTTCCGCGTTTCCCAACTGGACACCGAAGGGCAATGTAGAACGTCCAAGGTTTTCTTGGAAAGTGCGACCACCCCACCCTATTTCCACACCCTGCCGTGGTTTGCTGGCGCGTTAGTAGACGCAGGGCGAGAGCGCGAGTTCTATTCAAAGTACACTAGTTAGCCCAGTGGGAGATTTCGCAGTCGTACCAACACTGAGTACTAATCGGAGAACCCCCGGGAAATGGCATTTACATCGGTTATCCAGTATTTAAGGGGGGACGTAATAAACTTTGTAAAAAGACGTACTAGTGTTAAAAGAGAAAACTACGATGGATTTAAGGTAAATAAACGTTACTTAGTAATAAGCGTGGACTTCTTCGAAGCTCTTCGAGCAGTGATTAGCGTTACGTGGGAGGCACTTCATAAATAAGCGACAATTCCTATTATTTTAAATAATAAATATAAATAAATAAATGTATTGACAATAGAGCAGTACAAACTGTGTATGACCACATGGAGGACAATAAACTAATTTACTCTCCGGAAGCAAGGAAGGGACCATCTCATCAATTCCGATCAAAGGCCCTAAGGCAGAGGCGAATTGAAAAATTTCAGTAAAAATTCCTAGATAAGATAAAAAGTTAGCTACGAGTTTTAATACTAATAGAATATCAACATGTTTGTAATTTAACACACACAAAATTATTTTACATTTACAAATTATTATCGAACTTTAGATTATTCTGAGTAGTGTTTGAAGTAACAAGAAATCGTGAATTTAGTGTTTCTATAAACGCGCCCCTAGACAAAAGCCTAGAAAACCTGTGTAAGAAATTCGCCTCTGTCCGAAGGAAAACCGGAGAAAAATGATGAGTATCAATTTGTGTATTTAATCAAGTGACAAAAGTTATAGTTTATTGGTAAAATGTAAGTTTCGACGTCTTTCCTACCATTCCACCTCGAGGAGGGTGATACCTGAATGTCGTGAAGGAATGTTTTTCTCTTCGTGGTTTACCCAGCCTCAAACCTAGTCTCTACTAAGTTTTCCAATGAATTATCCTCCCTACTTCTGACTCTTTAGAATCCCACGGCGAGTTATGTCCAGTGGGTGTTATGAAGGGGACTAGACAACTCCTGTTATTTAAATAAAATAACTTTTCTCATGATGGATGTGATGTGTGTTCTACGTTTTACCATGAATGATAGAGAATGATTTACCCCCTCTCCAGCAAAATAAACCTTTCTTGTAAGAAAACGCGCTATGGCCGCCTCAATTGATGAATAGTTAACAGTGAAAGAATGGCTGAATCTAAAAATTTTAAACAGGTACTTTTACAAGAGTGTCAAAAAATCATAAGCCCACGAAAGTTTCTCCTTATAAGTTCATAGTATTTTGATGTTCCAAATGATTCAAAATGTTGCTCTGTAATAGTATGAGAATTCATCGTCACTGGATAAGGAATTGTTCAAACTATTTGAAACATTTTTGGGGTACTTGAGCCTCGTCGCTCTAACGGATATGATACCTTAAGCAGGTAACTAAATAATGATACTTCTGTACGTGTTGTGAGGCTTCGTAATTATCGTCATAATGATTTATAGACTCGATACAGAGCGAGTTGAAGGGAAGGTGTCCGTCCGGTGTGGAACCGAAATGAACCATTCGGCGGCGCGGGGGTGGTTCCTGGTTGAGGGACGGAAGGCCCGGGGCGCATCCTGTCTCCCGTGTGCCTGCTCTTCCTGAAGGGGCTCGCTCGCAGCTGGTGGTGCGGGGTGCGGGCCGTCGTCGCGACGGTCTGTGGAAGCAAAGACCTTTCAAGGTCTCAGAGGCCGCCGGCCTCCCGCCTGCTGTTGCCGCTGCCACGGCCGATCTCATTGCACTCGCGCCACTAACCCCTTCCGTATACTCCGTCATGTTGCTTCGCCTCAAGAAAATCTTACTTCAGAAAAACATACTTGAACGGAAACGCACTGTATTTATTAGTTTATTGTATATTAGTCGCAGTAAATTACTTGGTTATCAACGTAGTCATAGACATTATGTAACAGCTGTCTTGACAATTAGTTATTTCTGTATTTAGTGTCAGTCCAACTGGTTTGATGTGGGTACAGAGCTTGTGCTCAGTGTAGCCAACGCTTGTACTCCGCCATCGTCTGTAAGAGTAATAATATTTGTACCTCGCTTTATGTTGGCAGGACATTCGGATTTATCACAAATTTCATCCATCGCCAACCTCTGTCATCAATTCAATTCACTTTCTCTTGTGATGCTATTCTGTTCTTTCTGCATCGAACGTGTGGAACGAATGTTACTTTGTGTCCTAGTTTGTTGTGTTATTAACTTTTACTTCTTTAAAACAAATAGTCGCTTTTGTGACTACTATAAATAATTATTTGAACATAACTTGAATTCGTAGAAGTCGGCAATTCGTGTTAGACAGTCGAAATATTGCATACTTACATGACTTTGACTATAGTG
The DNA here is from genome assembly GCA_002313205.1 of Laupala kohalensis. Classification (NCBI taxonomy): domain Eukaryota; kingdom Metazoa; phylum Arthropoda; class Insecta; order Orthoptera; family Trigonidiidae; genus Laupala; species Laupala kohalensis. The sequence goes on from NNCF01127815.1 coordinate 908,539, forward strand.
GGAGAAACATTCCGCTCTTCGCATACGTCAGTGAACTCGTCCCGTTCGGGTTGAGTTGTATGTGATACTGATATGTCGCCGTAAGCGGCGGAGGGTGAGGCGAAGGCCGTTTTGCTTGTTCCTTCGTAAGGTCTTTTCAGGTCACGGAAGCGCGTGGAAGGTGTTGGGTTGCAGTTCGGAGTCGTGGAAGTAAATAAATGCGGTCACTGGTCTCCTGCGCTTACGAGATCTTTTGTTTGGGTTCTCTTAACGAGGATGAATGCAGTTTTTGAAAGATGACTTCGAATATACTTCTCTCATAAATATTCCATATTGCTTTTTAATATTCACTGATTTATGTCCTAATGTTAGACAAATGTCGATTGTTCTACTGTTTTAATTTAATTTTTTTCCTTATTTCCCAACAACCGAATTCATTTTTTCTTCTTTTTTACTATTACCTTATTTATCAACTGAGTTGGTTTTTTTTCTTGAGAATATCTTCATTAACTTGTTTGTCTCGAGCTCCCCAACCAATATTATACTCCGTATTAAATTCAGGAAATACATTTTCCTTTCCTGATTAGTGGGTACCAGTGGCGAATGTAGACCGTAATTAGGGGGGGGGGGCAACCGGGGAGCATTTTTATTTTAAAATTACGGTTTTACAACACAAATTTTATAAATATTACCGACAAATAAAATGCATCTAATACATAATTAACAATCTGGCATTATTAATAACAATAACAATTATAACTAATAACTATTATTAATCTGGTAACACTTTTAGAAAGTATGCCATTTATCAACTTCAATTTTATCTGTTAAGAGTTCAGGTCCAGTGGGGGGATTAAGGGGGCGATAACCTGTAGCTGCCCCATAGATCCGCCACTGGTGGGTACCATGTGCTTCTGGGTATATTCTACTAAATTATGTTTTTCTAAAACCCAAACTGAATTGTAATTCATAAAATTTCATAACATAACGTCTTGGCTTAACGATGTCTCTGGGAATTGCGCTTCATGGAAATGTGATGCTTCATTCTGTCTGTCAGTTTCTTCGATTAGGATGGAAGAAGCTACAAACTTTTAATCATTCCGAACTCGTTCGTTGGAGTTGTGAAATGCTTTTCGCGATGGCGTTAGCTATTGCTCTTTCTACTGCCACCGCCTCCATCGGCTGCTTGCACGGGAGTTTTTGCGCGCACATGGTTTCGCTACTGCCGTGGGGCTGCAACTGAGCAACACGACGGGCAGCGGTCGCCATGGCGTGCAGGCGCACGCGCAACCGGCCTGGCGCCTTAGTTGTGTACCGTCCAGTCCCCGTCCCCTGCGGCCTTAGCCTATTGCTGCAACCAGTGTGCACTCAATCAAATAGGCGAACTTCGATGTAGAGTGACCACCTTTCATTTTTCGTAGATCCAGATATTCTTACCAATGCGAGGGGGGGGGATGAGAACCAATTGAGTTTGCATGTAGAATTTGACTTGAACAGAACAATTTTACTGATTTTAAATATTCACATTTAATAATGACTGTCTATAAAAGTTTCGAATACCCTCATACAACTAGTTTGATTTAACTTGTTTAATTGAGATAATAACTGGGTGACAATTTTGGTTGTTGACAATATTTTCTGTGGCAACTAGGTGGAGAATGTCAATCACATTCTTCTAGGTGGAGAATGTCAATCACATTCTTCATGATAGGTAACTCTGGATAGATGATTTTAAAAAACGAGGACCAGAGTATTTATTGATATGAATAACGGACCATTTTAACAGAAAACCAACATAAATACCCAAAATTTATGGATTATATCACTGAAATTGTTTCAATACGGGACGCAGCTAAGAAAGAAACATGAGAAAATAAAAGTAAGAGGAGATGAAACGAATACAAAATGGAAAGATTGGAGAGAGGCAGAAATGGGTGGTTGGGGTGAAAATATAAAAATAATGAGAATAAAACAGGATGGAGTGGAAATTTTTTAAAGAGAAAACCGCGGTGTGTATGTAGCCCTTGAAATAGCATTCTTCAGGTAGAGTTAAGTTGTGCAAGTATACTTTCGAAATAAGTAAATATTTTCGTGTACTTAAAAGGTAGAATATAAATGTGGATATTGTCTGCAAATGTCGTTAAAAATGCGCTGAGAAGAAGACGTGACATTTAATGACATAATTTGATTCGTATGCATTTCCATCACGACTAATTGTGACTTTGGTCGATGTACATCAGAGTTCTTGAATGTGTCGATTAATGACTCATATCGTTTTGGAAAGAGGTCAATGATTGAAGCGTAGCAATGTGTTTTTGTTGCTGATCATTTTGGTGTAATGAACAGTTACCATTTCCAGTTAGATTTTTGAGGACGTTGAATTAGTGAGTTATAAGAAAATACGGCACAGTTACATTACGTAAAAAAACACATAGAAATTACCATTTTTATACTAATTCTTGAAATTGACGTCCTGTTGTAGAAATTGATGTGTAACGTGTATGTTATAATCATTCTACCTACTAATAGTGATTTCCTACTAGTATCGCGAGTTTTTAGTCATATAAGACAGTTCCATGTTTTTTCTGTCTCCGTCGGTAAATCGTTTTTATTTGGATTTTTTTTGATACGATTATTTAAACATGTATTTTCATTTTGTAATAGGCAACTCTGATTTTCACATTTTCATTCAGATATTGGGAATACAATTCTTTCCCGCTCGTATTATGTTCGCTGTTACATTTTGGTCGGAAATAAAAAAAGGTTTGTTTCCCATAACTCCTTGTGTCTGTGGTCTCATTATTCGTGAGTCCATACGGGAGGCGTTCTTTCATTAATGATTATTGCCCGTAAAATCATTCGCATGTCATCGACTCAATCGTTGAATGTGTCCAAAACATCTCGTGACAATACTTTCTTTTAAGAACCAAACACTTCTCTGTAATTTTAATATCAATAAATTAATTTTTGAAATTATTAAACTCAACTTTTGAGTTAAACTTTTGAATTTAAAGATATTACAAGGAATTATTTACTATCATTTATTTAGGGGAGAGGGAATGAATATAAATGAGAAAAATAGTGCGTTATAATCGGAATGAATCTCCATTTCTGGTTGGGAACCTGCATGCTGGACTCTTTTCTAGTTCGAGCGCTGAAACAGAATGTTTGCTTTTGGTGAATGTACATTTGACGATACGCAAGTTGCATTTGTTGACTTCATTAGTTCATCTGCAGTGTCCATCACTATGTTTAATTCAGTTGCGTTAATTCGAATGGCAGGGAAGAATTGTGCGTTAATATCTCCTTAAGTTGGACAAAATATACGCGATCTGGCTGTTGGTGAATAGTCACGTGGGAATGGATAATATTTTTAAGCTCCTGTAATTTCATAGCATGACAGTACGTCTCAATTATTGGCGGAGCGAAATATCTGCAATGGCGTCTGATTACTGCTACATTTTTTTTTCAATTTCAGCTCTTTAAATACTTCATAATAAAACAATTTATTTGAAACATTTTCATATGATTATACCATCGTATAAAATAAAATGTTACATATTTAGAAACAGAATCTTTTTGAGGAGGGCTATGACGTAGCTGGTGCTTTGCGGGGCATCGGCCGCCGAGTCGGTACTTATTGTCGTCAATCGAAAGATTAATGTACTTAGTTCCCGTGAATGTCGTTGTAGCTCTTGGTCTCCTTCTGCCTCTCCTACGGTGCATTCGCCGCGGGGCGCATGTCACGAAGTAGCGTGACTGGCGATTGCTGCAGGAGTCGCGCACGGAGAACACCACTTTTGCTTTCCGTAAAGGAGACTCGTTTCGCCGCGGAGAGGAGCTGCCTGTGCGCGCGCGCGCGGTCGCGGAGCAGCCATCCGAAACACTTATACTGGAAGTCACGATACTTTGCCGAAAATTATTCAATATGGCTGCCTTAAACAAATTGCCAACCTCTACAAAACAAATCCTTGAAACACTCGCGAAATTTTCGAGGAAAGCGTGAATTGAAGTAATATCCAAATACATATTAATAGTAGTAACAAAAGCTACTATTTGCTGTAAAGAAATACAAGTTAATAACACAACAAGGAAATATTCGTTCCACACGCTCGAAGCAGAAAGAACAGAACAGCGCCACTAGAGCAAGTGAATTGATTGTTGTCCGAGGTTGGTTATGAGTTCAATTTCGAATATCTTGCCAACTGAATTCGAGAAACCCTTCTCATTTCTCATATGCGAAGTACAAGCGTTGGCTACGTTGAGTACAGGTTCTATATCAACATCAAGCCAGTTAAACTGACAATAAATAAGTATATAAATAATTTACGGTCAATAGAGCTGTAACAAACAGCGTGTGACCACAATGAGGACAATAAAGTATTTTACTGCGACAAATTCAAAATAAACTAATAAAAACAGTGCATTTCCGTTCGTTTTTTTTTTTTCTTCTTAAGTTGAATTTCTGGAAGCAAAGTATGGTGACGTTTACTCCACTTCTGCAGTGAACAGCGCTAGGCAAATACATTCGGACGCTGTCGGTTATTTCCGCCGTCGACCGCCGATTCTCGTGTTGTGGTGCTGTCGACTCGTTGGCGGCCGGAAGGAGGGTGAACTCGAGGGGTCTTCGCTGACTTACACTTTTCTGGGTGTGTTCGCTTTAAATCGAGAATTTCAAGGAAAGGAAACGAGAAACATGTTTGTACATCTTTGTTATTTACACCAATAAAACACAACTCGACATATACAGTAAATGAGAAAACAAAACTCGACAATGTGACAAACAGAAAAAGACAATAAAAAACTGCACACACAACTGCAACAACTACCTTCAATCGGAACTTCGCATCGGGACCGGGAACTGAAAGCAACGGCAGGATCATGTATGACTGACACTGATGTATGAATTTTTCTGAAATGCAATTGAGGTAACTCGCGCCTCATCATTCTCGCTACAAGTCTTGTACTATTGATTTTTTAATAAATTCATGACTGCGTAAGACGAAAATAGAGATTTGTGACTGCGTTGTTGTAGGGCACAGTTGAATATGGTTTTAATTTCATTTCATTAAACTGACTTTCTATTGAAAATATCTATAATGAATAGACTATAATGAGAGAGGAGTGTATGGATCAGTTGAAAGTAGAGGAATCTAGAATATAATTTAATTTTCGTGGTAGGCAATCTCGTTCTGTTTCATTAATTTCATACGAGTTATCACAAACCGTGCTAAACAGAATACGTGTCAATTTATTCACGAAATAGACCCTACTCAGTGGCTGTATGTAACACTGCAGACATGATGCACGCGTAGAATATTGTATGTCAGCAATGACCCCGACATCGCCTTGTTTCCGGTCACGTATGAAGAAACTCCATCTAAAAAATCACACCAGGATCAGTCGCAGGGCGTGGGTCAGTCGTACGTGATCTAAGAGTTGCTTTAGTTCCCATCCTGGTGCGAAGTTCCTAGTGAAGTTAGTTTTCGCAGTTGTGTAGAGTGTTTTTAAGTGTATTTGTTGTAGCAATCGTGTTCAGTTTTTTTTTTTTTCATTTAGTTTATTTGTGAAGTGTTTATTGTGTCAATAACGAAAATGTTCAGTTGTACCACTTGCAACTCAAAATTTGCCACGAAAAATAACTTGAAACGACATTTTAAAAGTAAACATGCAAATCAATACAAATTCAAATGTGTTGTGTACTTTTCGAACGAATCGTACGTATTATTTGAAGAAGAAAAAAAGTATAGGAAAGAAACATGATAAATCACGCGTTGTTAATTCTGGTGTTGAGGTGATTTGTCCTATTTGCTCTTTTAAAGCTAATAGTAGTTGTGAAGTTGAGGAACACTTTTTAACATTCCACAACATTCACCTAAACAGCGAAAATTCTGAGTTGGAATCCGTCGACGACTTCAAGAATTGGAAGATTAGTGGTGAACAAGAAAACTGTTGCATGTTACCTAAAGTCACGCTGATTGCAACATTTGGATGGAAACATCTCAATGTATTTTGTTCGTCATCGAAGTGTTGAAGCCCAAAGGAAGGAATATAAGGAGTCTTAGAGTTACTGAATCTAACTAAATAGGTGGATACTGTCCTGCAAAAATCAATGTTGTGGTACATCCTTCTATAGCAGTCATGTCGGGCATGAACCTGATTTTGGGTGGATGACTCTGACAGAATAGCAAAGACGGCAACTAGCGGAAAAAATCGCCTTGCATATACCTTTTGACAAAATTCTAGATGACATTCGGTCTTGTGTGGAGGAGAGTGATTTTGGAAGGCTGGAGTTGTTAACAAGGAAGGATTTACACAATATTGAACACCAATTTAATCTGAAAACTGAAGCCGTTCGACATAAAAATGACTACGTGTCAGTTGAGTCTTGGGTGAAAGATTTGCAGGAAAAAGGTAAAGTGATAAGGTTTTATGAAGCTGAAGGCACAGAATTACAATGGGGTGGAAAAGTTTTCTCAGTGGACGATTGTTTTTTAATTATAATGAATGAAGTCCAAGCAGACATGCTACAAAGTTTTGGAGATCATTGTGTGTGCGTAGATGGTACTCACGGACTGAACAGTTACGGATTTGGACTGACCACATTATTAGTTTTACATGATACGATGGAGGAATTTCCATGCGCATTTATGGTATGTTTTTCAACAGAAGTGATACTTATTCGTTAAAGCTTTTTTTCTAAGCTATAACTAAAGTTCTCGACAAGAAAATCAAAGCGGAACGTTTTACGTCTGATATGGCAGAGAAATTTTATTCTGTCTGGAATGTGTCAGGCACAAAACAGTTTGTTCTGCACCTAACACGTCGACAGGGCATGGAGAAAAAACTTAGCTAAAATAAAATCTCGCGAAAAGTTGGCGGATGTGTATACAATACTCCGCACGTTTTCTTCAAGAACGGAACAGAAATGCCTTTGATTGAAGTCATCCTCCCAAAAGCAGTGGCAGCGATGATTAAAGATGAAGACAGCTCAGTGTTTGGGAAATACTTTCCCGATGAGTATGTTAAATCTGCGTATTGTTACCGGTTGAATGCTGGTGTGAATACAAACGTGCACCTGGAATGGGGTTGTTGTTGTTGTGTTTTTTTTTGGGGGGGGGAGGCTTTAGGGCTCGTCAACAACAAGGTCATTAGAGTCCATGAAGGTGGAGGAAAATGCAGTTTCGCATTATAGAGAAGAACCGTAAAGACTTTCTCGTGTGTGGGCCTCGCCGAATATCTCGACCAAAAACTAAACTAAAAACCCCCATGAATTCAACAAATATCTAAATACAAAGATAAATGAAAAGAAAAGGAAACAGTTGCCGAACACATATCATAAGAAGGAAAAAAATCTAAAATACTATAATTTTCAAATTACGGAAAAGAAGGATGAAAGGAAAGAAGACCGGGAAAAGAAAAAAAAGAATGCAAATTTAAACCCTCCCGAGAACTTGTGGGAGGAGCCCCGATCTACTCATAAAATTCAATAGTTTATTAACATCATCCCTTTCTTTTCCGAGAATTGTTGGTAAATCTGCAGCCAGACCAATTTGTCTCCGTACTCTCGTGTATTTTCTGCAATCAGTTGGTAAGTGACGCACCGTCAGAGAAGAGCTACATTCCTCGCAAACGGGTTCATCATTAAGTAATAAGAGATATCGATGAGTGAGAGGACAATGTCCTATGCGCAGGTGGGTTCGCAAGACCTCGTCGCGCCTGACCGACCTACAGGAACTGCTCCATGACGTAACAGAGGATTTGATAAGTCGGAGGTTATTCCCTTCAACAGTCAACCACTCATTGTTCCATTCACTCAGAATCCTTGTCTTGACGGAATTTAGGAGATCCCCCCCTCTTTTTTTTTTGAATTGTAAACAACTCCTCGCGATTCTTAATGCATGAAGCTTTTGCGGAAACGTCTGCTTCCTCATTTCCTCCGATTCCTACGTGTCCGGGAATCCAGCAAAACATTATGTTCTTTCCATCACTTTGGAGCGAGAAAAGCACATCGTGGATATTCTGGATCAGCTTATCAGCTGGATACATAGTCTGGATTGCCTGAAGGGCACTTAGAGAATCAGAACAAATCATGAAATTTGATCCGCGGAAGCACTTTGTGGATCGAAGTGCACCTGGGAAGGATGTATGGTATCATTAAATATGTATACTGCCATGCGAAAAACCCAAAAAGGCTCCATATTGCAATCCATGTTCTGATGAGATTTGTGAGAGACAAAATGTTTGAGAGATTAATTGTTCTGAATAAGGAAAAAATCACAAATAAGCTCTCTCTTTTACGCCAGAGACACAAACACTCCTTGTTAATTAGCTCAGAAGCATTATTTCCTCAGAAGCACCATTGATTGTTCTCTCATCAGGGAAAACAGAAATTTATGAAATTAGAGAAACAGACAACTCTGATTGCAAATGTAATCTGCGATGCAACGAATGTGAAGGCTGTATTCATGCTTACACGTGTTCACAGTTCATGTTTACACATCCATTAAATTCAATATGTGTAAGCACATCTGTGTTTATCAAGGCTTCGCTGTAAAGATTCACATATTCCACGTCGTTCAAAAACGGATGAAAAGAGTTGATCGTAAATGAACCAGGAAATCGTGAACAATAAAAAATCGTACGTGAGTTGGGAACGTCATGAAATATGCTAGCCTAATTAAGGAAAAATTAATTGCTCAATTTCACAGCATAATAGAAAAACCTCAAACAATGTGATTAGGCCATCATTTCGAGGTGTATTCAATCAATGCTGCGTACTATGGAAGCTGAAAAGAAGAGACATGGTATGGATTTGCCAAAAATTTCTACAACTTTGAACCAAAGAGGTAGTTCTACGCCACAAACGTGCGAGGCCGAAAGGAATGTCCTCCATCACGAAGCCAAGTGAAGACGAATCAAGAATGATTTATGCAAATTTGCTTCATCTTCACTCGGAGGAAATGAGTACTGAGGAAGCTGGATGAGGTAAGATTCAAAAACATTTAATAAGAACAATCACATTTATCTGAACTGAATATTAATTACTTATGCATTTTTCTCTGTCATTTTAACAATAATGAATTTTTTAAATTGGATTATTTAACTTTTTAAAAATAGGTCTACTTATAAAACAATTAAGAAATTAAACACTACTTCTCAAATCTGAAATTTTCTTAACGTCGTGCGTATGACTACTTTCATTGTCAGAAGCTGTGTAAGTGTAAGAGACTACGGAGTAATTGTGGTGTCGGTTTATCATTCGTATTAATTTAGAGTCATCGTTCTTAAATATTTACTGGTCGCTGTTGGTTGAATGTACAACGACAAAATGTAATTAAACTAATTTGTTGTGCTTGTTGACAGGCCCTACTCGAAACCTTCATGTATCTCCACCTCACGTATTTAATCATTATGGACTAATCAATTATGGGGGCGACCCGTGGCGCAGTGTGTAACGCGCTCGCCTTCTACCTCTGGGGACGCCGGTTCAAACCCGGTCCGATCCAAGTAGAATCCGAGGTGGTGGACGGAACGGTGCTCGCGGCAGGTTTTCTCGGGGTTCTCCCGTTTCCCCTGCCTATCATTCCACCACAACATTCACTCATCATCATCTCACCGCCATAATCATTCATAAAAATCACCCAAAAATCATTTCATTAATCACCCTCGGGTGTGGCGAGCCCTTGTGGTATTCAAGCTGAAAAACATCATGAATGGAACGCTGTTCCAATCATGATGTACGGTATAGGCATCAATGCCTGAAGTACCGATTAAGCAAGTAAGCAATCAATTATGGACATTATCGATTATAAATATTATCGATTGGTATATCGTGTATTTCGAACATTTGAATAAAAACATTTAACCAAAATAGAGTTTCTTCTGTAATCTCTTCCTCGACTTTTCAACTGCAATTTAATAACTAAACATTTGGATAAAAATTTGAAGTATAGTTTGTACTCTTTTCTTCTCCTCGACTTTTCAGCTGTAATTTTCTTGTCCTGTAAGCAGGAAACGCACAATAATCTTATAATGATGACTATGACTAACATACTCCACATTTCCTTTCCTTTAAATTCTCGATTTAAAGCGAACATATCCAGAAAAGTGTATTGTCAGCAATGACCCCTCGAGTTCACCCTCTTTCCGACCGCCTACGACTCTACAGCAGCGTACTGCCATCCAGCATGAGAATCGGCGGTCGACGGCGGAAATAACCGACAGCGACCGAATGTTTCCGAAACTGCCGCGACTCGCGGGAGCCGGTGGGAAGAAATGACTGAAGTGGGAAGCGTTGAGGAGGAGGAGGAGGAGGAGGAGAAGGTGGTTGTTGTAGGAATTGACTGCGTGCAGGCAATGCCGGCCGGTGTGCCGCACCGTACCGCTGCGGTGGTGGAAGGAGGAGAAGAGGAGGGCAGTCGTCACGTGATCGCGCCGCTGTGACGAACAAGCGACCGTGACTGCGAAAGTGCAAAGTGATGGAGGATGAGGAACGCGACGTTGCCGATTATGACTCTCCGGATGTCGATGCTGCTACTGGCGGCCATTTAAAACCTCGGTCTTCAGCTGAGCGCACGTCGACAGGTGGCCAGCGCCTTGGAGGAGCATTTGAGTTTTGTCCCTCCCTCTCCCTGGTAGCCCCTTTCCGAGAAAGGGTCGCTGATTTATAATGGTTTCTTCCGAATGACCTTGACCGTACGGCCAGAATTCCGCGCCCCTCCCGTGATTTCTTTCCTAAATGAAGTTGTCAGTGGCCTGCTTCTCGCTGTGAATTGAGAGCAACCGATTGAAAAGATTATGACTCGGGTTTTTTTTTTCGGCTTGTACGACTGGAGATGGCTCGATTCAGTTTTCTTCTTTTTTCACTGAAGAAGCAAAAACTTCTTCAATTTACGAAACATAGGTTTATATGTCTAATTGGTCAACGTCTTTTATTTGAATTCATATTTCATAAAAACACCTGGGACGTTATGATACACGTATCCTGTATTGTTAAAAATCTAGCGGAACAAAAGAAGCTACAAACCATTTTGATGATGTATTTCAGAATAATAATTCAGCTGATTAACTATTTTGTTCTCATTCCATCATTTCCTATTAACTATGATACATTTCCACGAAATATTCTAAATTTACTTTGTTTGAAATTTTCCTAATCCTGTTTTCCTCTTGAGAATCTGATAAATTCTTATGATAGTCTATTTGTAAAATTGTCTTACGTGTTGTAGAATCTGCAAATTAGTCTTGATTCTTAATAGTGATTATACAAATGAAACATTAAAATCATTTGTCATTGATTTGCCTAATATTATTGCGATTCGTTCAGTCTTTACAATTGGCGTAATAACATATTATATGAGGATGGCAAAGAACATTTATAACAAAATTTTTTTTAAAAACTGGACTCATTATTTTAGTTGTTTGTAAAAGAAATTGTACCAAGGTTGTGTTGATTTGTCTTCTTCGTGCAGACTGCATTTAAACATTGAAATAATTTTTTTAAGGGTTCTTACGATTCTGTTTATTGTTCCTGGGTTGAAGGAAGGTTTTTTTGGATGAAGTATGTCGTGTTTTATATCTCCAAAAATGAAATTGAAGAGCTGTCAACTATTTGAAATTTCATGTTCCGATCCTCTTCTTCTTACCCAAACGAAATGAGATGTGATACCTGGAGTACTTCGAATAATACTCTGGAACCCCGTCCCAATATTTTACAGGGGATAAATGATCACGTTAGGGACAAAATGTATTAATTTTTTATCGACCGTACTTTAAAATGATGTATTTAGACACACTCATTTTGTAACTTAAAACGTTTGTGTAATCGTTTTGCCGGAAAGGTTTAGGAATGATGAGTTTTTGGGGGAAAGGGAACAATAAAACCATTTAATATCGCATACCATAGTTTGGGTTCATTGCCTTTCTTTTTCAACACGGCACATGGAAATAGAGAGGTTTGTGGATCTCGATCTGAGATTTAATTGCGCAGTTGTGAAAATTATCAAAGAAATCTTTTTCTACTAGGTGTAGTGTATTAATAGTCTGTTGTATGCTCGTCAGATTCTTAATATCATTGATTAGTTGTTTGCTGTGGATTAGTGATTTATGGTTGCCCAATTTAAAATTTCCAGAACGTCATATATTCTTGAGAGCGTATGTCAATTATGTAAGTTCCCCAATTGTCCCCTTCGCTTCCGTGCAGGTATACGAAGAATAATGGCGACGCGACGCACGGGAAGAGACGAGGGGCGGCCAGGTAATGGCGGCGAAGTGGGAGAGCACGAGTACTGAGGAGGTTTTTGAACTTGCGCTCGCGAATCCAAGGTCTCCCGTCCCCCATCCGATGCCTTCCGGGCGCTCGCTCACTCGCTCGCTCTTCGTCCAGGGACAATAAGAGATGCTCCCAGGAGAAACAGATACGTCATCGTTGGCCAGCTTCCTTCTTTCGTCGTTCGGCGCGCTGGTATTCATACACAAACTTGTTAATTCGGTCACTGAGGATGCAGACTTGGATTCTATTAAAGTTATTCGTCTGGAAGATAATCTCCGCGTCTGGTTGTTTTATACAACTTTGATATTAGAAATGTTCTTTAATTTTGACTTATTTAATGTCAGTGTTAAAAGCGTAAAATTGAGTCTGCTGATATCTAACAGTTTAAAAAGTATTAGACCGGTATTAAAAATATTTTGAGAAATTAATGTTCCCTTACTCCGTTGCCAATAGTTTTAATATTTTTTTCTTCGTTATAACATATAAGTTTTTACATCTCCGTAGAATTGTTGCGAGAATCAGATGAGCTCTGAAACAAATACATTTACTTTAAGGTGAACTTAAACCCTTTCCTATTAAATTAGACCAATATATCTGACAACAAAATTATTGCAAGACACTGTCGCAAGACCATGAAGAGTTGAGGAGTTATCTGTTATTGGTTCTTAATAAATTTCCAAGAGTATATAGTGTTTCTCCAGATTAAAATTAATTTCATGATTTATTACGTTAACCTTAGTATTAGAGGGATATCATGAAGATGAACTTAAAACAAAGAAAACGTTTCACAAGTCTGGATTCCAATGGATCGGGACGTGTCATTTAACATGTTCCTTGATGTGTGGTATCAGAAGCTTCCTCAAACTGTTTCAGAATTCCGTATAGAAGTCATTGCCTTCAGGTGACTAGTTCGAGGGAGCGACGCAGGGGCCGATGCTAATGGCGTGAGGTGATAAGGAGCTGTCCCCTCCCTTCAACCCCCGTTGCCCAGGGGCTAGTGACTCACGTACCAGCGACGCCCCCGCACCCTCCGCGTATTTCCCCACACTCCCCCGCGAACCGTTATGCGACGTCTTCCTCGCAGATATTCCCTCTTCGGAAGCTTTGACCGCATTTCGAGTGGAAAACTCTTCGAGACTCCTCACTGAACTCGGGGTCTTTCACCGATTTGATAGTCATTTTGTGATTAGATACGGTGAAAACCGGTTCAGTCGTAGCATTGTCAACTTCCGATGCTTGGAATATACTACTTGTCAACTCTTTGCTTTGCGCTTTAGTTGGTAGTTTACCCTTTCATATAATTGAGTGTAGATAAAAGTATCTCGTTTACTTATAAAAACCCTATGTTAGTCCGCGAGTTAAAGCGAAAAATCGAAGAAGGAAACCTTTCATTAACAACCAGGAATTATCGAAAAAAAAAGTTACTTAACCTCTTTTATACGGATTCAACATTTCAACTTCCGATCTTTAATATTGTGTCTCTGTGTTGACGAATGCATGGGTCATGAGTGGGAAGCCAAATTAATATTTTTATGTGACTTGAGTTCGAAAATGTCAAAAAGTTAACCATACACGACTATTCAGAGTCATAACTCATACGTTCATCCCATATACTCAACAACATTATATCAAACTGTTTAATTGTCACTGCTATTTATTTTTTTATTGTCTTACGCCGCGTTCAGGTCATTAGGCCTGCTCTTCCATCTAACCGTGACTTGGGTGAGGGAATTGGGTAGTAGAGATGTTCGGTTACATGGGAACTTAAGACACCGAACAGATAATAGTCTGGCGTAGGTGAAGGGAAACTCCACCTAATTCAGCCGAGCAGGGTTTGGACCCACACTCAACAGTATTTGGTGGAAGAGATGTCGTTACCACTACACCACTGGTTATTATACACATTATCGTTTCCGTTCAAAGTGACATCAGTTACTTTAAAAAGATATATAATAAATTTTCGTAAAGACATATAATCCTATTTTCCTTATACTATTTCGTTCATTTCTCCATCAAGATTTTATCCTCCAGTCAGTCCGTCATCCTCACTGGTCGGAGTGTCCCACAACCAACTTATTATGGAGTACACTCTATTTGTATAATTAAGACATCCAACTCCGACGTCGTAACCCTACGAATGGGAATAATTACTCTTTATTCGATGCGTTTCCGGAAGGCAATAAAGTTTGTTACTATTATCATTATTATGACAATAAATATGACTATTATTATGACTATGATTTTTTGACAGTAAAGTTTATTATTATTAAGGCCAGGCGTATGCTGCAACAGAGACCGATGCTACTGGTTGCGTCAGAGGCTGCAGCAGCTCTTCTGTCTATCCGTCCACTTTCGCCGACCTTCGCCGACGCGACCCCCCGACGATCCCCGCCCTATTGGGAGATGAAATCAGTGTGACGTGATGTGTTGATTAGCTACACGTATTTAATGGAAGAAATATTTTTAATGTAAATACGTCAAATTCCTTCTTCTTGTGAATAATTGTAAAAGAGAACAATAGTTTGACAGCATTTAGATGAGAGTTCTGTTAAATTATACGTTTTTCTTCTTCAAATATCTCTGAAACGTACCTTATCATCGTTGAAGAAATGCAACAGCGAAGTTCAATAATGGGTTTTTAACATGCTCATTTCTATGAGGATAAATATCTTTTCCAAGGCATTTGCTGATGAATGTATCTAGACGTTTATTGTTGAGTATAGCAATTAAATTAGTATGGATGTACATTCCTTTTCTGTACATTAGTAAAGTTACTATTTTTACATTACGTTGAGATCCTAAGGTGGAATTAGCCAGAAAGCTTAGAGATAAACTTAATGAGTAGGGGTGATGTCGGCCTGGAATGTTATCAGCGATGAGAGCAGTTTCTCATTAGGGATTGATGTAAAGGAGAAGAATTGGGCCTGGAATTGGAAGTGGAGTAGAAATTCACTGAGAGTTAATCCAGAACCAAATATTCTAATATCTTTGAGAAAACTTTCTTCTAACTTCATATCAAAATGAACAATTTACTTGTATAGTACGAGTAATATTAAGAGTCGAATAAAATTTCCAAAGTCTCATTTTTTTCTTAACAAAACTATTGTCATATACATTCTTCAATTAATACTAATTATAAGAAATATTGCGTTGATTAGTCTGACTTTTGAAATTGACAAAATTAATACTCCAGATACTTTTTGCCTAGTTAGTATGTTCTACTTTGAAAAGAAAAAAAATAGTTTCGTTCTTATGGCAAACCTAAACACTTCCACTTTTTAGGAATTATTTATGACTTCTGCCTTTGGCATTGCATACTTTCGCTGTACTATTGGTCACTTGAAACATTTTAACTTTTGTCGATTATTTGGAGGAAAGAGTTGTGTATTGAAATACACTCGGCTATGCATTGGGGTTGCCGTAAGGTTCCTGACTCATCTCCTCGAGTCAGGAATTTTAACTCCTGTCTCAGAGAATTCTCTGAGAAACGAGCGCTCTGTGAACAATTACGATCAGTGTCAATATGGCCAGGATAACTGAAGATTATTTCAGTCAAACGGTACAAACATTGAAAACCCTTACGATTTTTCTTACCACGTAACTGAAAATACCACAAGAATGGAGCGTTATTAATACTAGTGAATAGGTCATTTGCCTTGTATCAACTGCCTTATATCACACTAACCATAGGGGTTCATATAATCAACGACCGGAGTTGTGACGCGGTTTTACACAAACTGGATACTTGGAGAATGAGCCCTTGCATTATTGACCAGCCATGCGCATTGTCTTGTATGTAAAGGTCGCAGTATACTCTGTTGGCAGTTCGGCGTAGCACAAGCAAACCCCCTTCTCCCCGCCACTCCCTACCACAATCCTGTCT
>NNCF01127815.1:924848-938636 GCA_002313205.1 Laupala kohalensis
CCCCGCCATGCCCGCCTCCCCGCCGCCGCTCGCGCGCGCTGAGTGTCAAGGCCGCACACTGCCCTCGCGCCGCGAGCGCTTGTTCTCCCCTCCCTTCTTCTCTTCCTCTCCCTTCGCGCATTCCCCCCCCCCCAACGCCACCCCCCCACCCCGACCCACCTCCTACGACGACGTTCGTATCAAAAGCGCAGTATCCGTATCAGGTCGGAAGATCCTCGAGTTCGATCATGACGAATTTGTCTCAAGTATATTTCAATCACAGTGCATTTAGAATCGTAAATCAGATATTCTACTTTTTTAATTTTAATAAATTAAATATTGTGAGGATGTTGCAGAATTACTAGAAATTACAACAATACAACAATTCCACCCTTTTGCAAAATTGGAAGAGCCGAAAATTCCAAGTTCAGTGACCCCTGTTCTGGTTTCATAACATAGTCTTATTTGAATCATTGAATTGTTGTAGCTAAAATGGTCCTATTTTAGTAAGACAAGTATATTTATACCTACTCTTACTTTTTGTTTTACCTCCACATGCAGTGGTGTATTTATTTGATAATTGAATGTATCGAAGTTTCACAAATTAACGTACATTCAACATTCATAAGTTGTACAGAATTATTGAGTGATTTGTATTGTGATTATGTTTGCATTACAATGGGAGTTTAATGTGAAACTAATTCTTTGCATTATAATAAACCTTAACAATATTGAAAATTGATGTTTGAATGAAATTAGATAATTTAGATTAATTTTACCCATATACATTTCATCTGTTTGTGACCTTAACTTCCACCAAACTCTGAATATTATGATCTATTTTATAAATCAAGATAGGTCATGAAAACTGAGAGATTACAGAATCAAAATTTGGAAATAAAAACATTGCCATTTATTAAAACAAAATCTATGGCAATCATTACCTTTTTGATGTAAAAAATTCATTTTGTGTTCCATAGAATGAACATCCAGTAAGCTTTGTTATAACAAACAAGGAAACATTCTTTTTTATAGTCACTGAATTTATAATTTTTAAGCATATTAATGATTTTGGAATTCTAATAATTCAAATTAGTATCATTCTAATGATAAATATATTAAATTCCCAATGTTTCAGAATTATTTTTGGTTAATTTTGAGCCATATCACTCTCCTTCTTCTCAATTTTAGTATAATTTTTCCCTTTTTTAGTGTAATTTGTTATTTTATATTAATTAGAATTTTGTTCATACATTTCTTCCATTCCATGGAGGAGATATATGATAACTTTTGGCCACATGAAAATGGTGATGAGCCGTGAATCTAATCCGGGACGTAACCTCTAAGACCACAGCAGGAGTTACCATTTTCAGCAGGCCGTAAGGCACCACAGTGAAAACCTCCTAAATATGTAATCATTTTCAGAATTTTTTCCCCTCAAACTTAAAATGTTTGCATTTATTCTGGAAACACACAATTTCCTAATTGATTAACATTGTGTTATCTGTTTCAAGTACTTATTGACTTTTTTTTTTACATCTTCACTCTAAATAGTGGTGGCTTGTTCTTATAAAGGTCTACAGCAACTTGGTGTCATATGCAGCCTGGAAATATTATTAACTAGTGAATAGATAGATATGATAAAAATTATTTGAACTACATGAATATCCCTCGCTTTTATTATATCTCTTTCTCAATGAAAGAACAATTTACAGAATTAGATAATTTTCTGATTCTTGACAATTTTTTTATGCTTTCTTTCTCATAATAAGTTAGCATTCCTTATTGTTTTATTTATTAAATTAATTTTTGTTTGAACTTTTCTAATTCCATTTGGTCTTGTGTTGTAGGACGAGAGGATCTGTCCCCTCCTAGTAGCCTCAATGGCTATAATATGGATGGATGTGATGCCAAAAAGAAGAAAGGCCCTGCCCCTCGCCAGCAGGAAGAACTCTGCTTGGTTTGTGGAGATCGTGCCTCTGGTTACCATTACAATGCCCTCACTTGTGAAGGATGCAAGGGTAAATGTTACATTTGGAATGCAAATTCAACATTAATGTACAGTTTGCAGATCCACAGGGAGAGTGAGAAGTTTTAGTTTGAAGTAATCGAAGTCTGTTCTCTTAAGTAGTTGAGCTTCGTTGAAACAATTGATTAACTGACTATATCATTGTGTAATGTATAGTTTAATTGTTTTTCATAAGAGTGCATTTTATATTTTACTTGTAGAAAATGTTTGGGAAAAGAAAGTAAGAAGTGTTATGTGAAATGCTAAACAAAGTTTACTATACATTTTTTCGCTGAAAATTTGCCCACAACATACAAATATGAATTTGAAATTTTGAAAATAACTATTTTATTGCTTGTACATGATAAATAAGATTAGATAAAAACAAAAACTCTTGCATTTTAATTAATAGTCGGTACAGCTGTTTTGAGTATTTGATACTTTTGGATCTGTTTCGGTGATTTACTTTAAATCCATTTCATTAATTAATTTTTCCCAACCCTTCTTGTTAATAAATTTCTAAAATATTTTTACAGGCTTTTTTCGAAGAAGCATCACAAAAAATGCTGTTTATCAGTGTAAATATGGTAACAATTGTGAAATAGATATGTATATGAGAAGAAAGTGCCAGGAGTGTAGACTGAAGAAGTGTTTGCATGTGGGCATGAGGCCAGAATGTAAGTGTTTCATCTTTATAAAACAAGTTTTGTTTCATGCATTTGTGACTGATGTGGTTAATAATCATTTGTTAGTTTTGTAGTGATTTTAATGTTGTACTTCTCTGTCACAGGTGTAGTACCTGAATACCAGTGTGCTGAAAAGAGAAAAATAAAGAAGACCCAAAAAGATAAAGACAACCCCAATTCAACTACTAATGGTTCTCCTGAAGTTGTAATGGTGAAAGATACTGATTGCAAGGTACTTTTTTTTAACTTCCAGTGTCATTTGCACAAAGATTCTTTTTACTAATTAAACAAAAATGTTTCAATTTCTATCAATATTTCTGTAATGCTTTTCTCGCAAAACACAATGAAATTTAAATAATTATTAACTTAAAATAAGTGTGAAAAAAGAGAGGTGAGCAGAAATGAAATAATTTTGCATTAATGACTTTTGATTAAATTTATGTAATTTAATCATATTATTGTTAATTGTTTTTTGTTGTTGGATTAATGGGCTGCCCTTGAAAATGAAGGTTTATCCTTTACATATATGGTACAGAAAATAATATAACATACATAATAAAATCAGAGGGGCACAAAAATTCAAGCAATTAACAATATTTTACAAAAGAATTGTATGAATAAATGAATAGAATTATTATTTATATAATGCTGTATTGAACCTCAACATACCCTTACATTCAGACAGTTTCCCACATTGCTTCAAATTTAAGAGGTAATAAATTACCAACCCTTTTTTAATCTATTGCTAGATGCATTATATAAAAAATTAGTGCTAAAACAAAATGATTCTCCAGAGATATTCTGTTTACTGAAATACTCAATAATATAGTGGGCTTTTATTATTTCCTTATTAATTTTTGGCAAAAAAACAAAAAAAAACTTTAATTATTGTTTATTAGAGTAAGAGGAAGTTGATTGGGCAGAGCTGGTAGGTAGACCACTATTACATTTTCCATCTGTAATCTAGTAGGTCATCTGAGGAATGAATGCATTTTTAACATCTAAAAGTCCCAAAACGTTTCCTAGGGTGTTTTCAGGTAACCTAGAAAATCTGTTATAAATAACACTATTGATAGGTTGTTGATGTTGATGATATGGGTCACCCACTGCCTTGTGCAGTCTCCCCTAGTACAAGTATATTCAACATATAGAGATGTTATGTACTGTCAGTTCAATTTAATTTAAGATTTTTCTTCTTATTTTAGGAAGTTGAAAAACTCCCTCTGCCAAATGGTGTGAAGCCAGTTAGTCCTGAACAGGAAGAACTCATTCATAGGCTAGTATACTTCCAGAATGAATATGAACAACCATCTGAGGAGGATCTCAAGAGGATCACTGTAAGTTATCTTCTGATTCCATTTATTCTAAATTGCTCATGCTAAGTGAATGATTTCATAATTTCTTTGTAAATTAATTATTTTTTGTAGAATGCACCGTCAGAAGGTGAAGACCAAAGTGATCTTAGGTTTCGACATATTACCGAAATAACTATCCTTACAGTCCAATTAATTGTAGAGTTTGCGAAGCGGTTACCAGGTTTCGACAAGCTTCTCCGGGAAGATCAAATAGCCTTACTGAAGGTAGATGTTCTTTGGTTACCATTATGTTATTTTGTGGCATTGAAATGACATGTCAGTATTTTTTAATATCTGTATGAAACTATTTCCTTTCTACAATTGAGTGAACCTCTGTGCAGGCATGTTCAAGTGAGGTGATGATGTTCCGAATGGCTCGAAGATATGACGTTAATTCAGATTCTATTCTGTTTGCAAATAATCAACCTTACACAAAAGACAGTTATAGTATTGCTGGAATGGGTGAGACAATTGAAGACATGTTGAGATTTTGCCGCCAGATGTATGCCATGAAGGTTGACAATGCAGAGTATGCTCTGTTGACTGCTATTGTCATTTTTTCAGGTATGTTTTTTTTTTTTTTTTTACCCATCAGTTTATATTGAATGTTGATTCCTCATTCATTAATATGTAATAAGAATAAATTGAGTAGTTCTGTATAATTTAGATTTTATGTTGAATCCAACAAAATGACTTCATGAGATGAATTGTCCAAACAAAATTACTTCTTTTTATCATTTATGGTTTATTTCAGAACGACCATCCCTGATTGAAGGCTGGAAAGTGGAAAAAATTCAAGAAATCTACTTAGAAGCATTGAAAGCTTATGTGGACAACAGGCGGAAACCTAGATCAGGCACTATTTTTGCCAAACTTCTATCTGTGCTCACTGAATTACGGACACTTGGGAATCAGAATTCTGAAATGTGCTTCTCACTCAAACTTAAGAATAAGAAACTTCCTCCTTTCCTTGCCGAAATATGGGATGTTATACCTTGAACTATGGTCCAGTCTGTAGAAGGTATCTATTCGTTAGGCTATTTTTCCAATTGCTTTCCCCCTGTGTTTGTGAACTAGTGATCATTCGTGGGGAAAGAATGAGAAGGTTATTCTGCTGTATGTTAAAGCAGTGGAATGCAGCACATGGGGATGGAACTGTGTCCCTGGACTTTTACTTGAGTGGTACCAAAGAAGTTTATTGTAACTTCTTGTCGGGGAGAGAATGAGTAAAAAAGGAAATAGCTTTTCCTCAGATGAGGAGTTAACATTTATTTCAATGCAACTTGATGATAAGTTTCTATTTATGCTGTAAAAGATATTTTAAAGCAGCTACTGTTAACTGTCATGAAAAGATATTTTGATTTATATTTCATTTATGTCTGTTCAAGATATGTCTTGTGAACAATATTTTAAAATGTTTTATTGTTCCTATAGCCCTCTTGATTTTTATTGAGGAACATTCTCATTTTCTCTCTTAGAAAGATTCATCATGTTTGCATTGTAATAGAAGACTGATTAAATCCTTTCATGAACTGGATAGTACCATTCCCTAATGGTGTAGCTATATTTTTCTTAGTGGTACTTGAATACTGTTTTCTAATGAGATTGATTAAATGTCACGACAATTTTTTCTGCTTTCTTTAACTTAAATATTTGGATTGAAAACACATCGAAAAATTTCAGCGTCATCTTCATTACTCCATTGTAAATTACATTACAACTTTTTTTTTAATTGTTAATTTGTCCTTGTTTGCTTATGGTTTGTTGTAGAATTTTACCTATCCTCCTACACTTTCCTGTTTCAAATTCTAGTACCACAAGCCTAGAAATAATTTTGTGCTACTGATGTAATTTTGTAAGTCTGATATGAGTAATGAAATGCTGATAAACATTAATTAAAAAAAACAAATATGAATTAATTTTGCTATTGTCTATGTGAGTATTATTTCATAAATTAAACTGCCTTTGTGAGACCATTTTTGCTTTCTGTGTATGAATATATTTTCATGTTCATCAAAAAATTCTTTAAGAAATCTTTTTTAAATTTTTAACAATTATATTGTATATTTACAATCTTCTGATTTTCATACATCCATTCAAATTTCAAATTTTTGTAACATTTTGAAAATGTATCTTTCTTTCGAAATAATGTTTTATAGATTTATTAATTTCTAAATTACATCAATATATGAGCCATTTTCCTTTTAAAGAATATTGTTTCAAAAATAGCTTTAGTTACATTTACGTCTAAAAAAAGGTGAAAAGTTAATTTTCATTTCATTTACAAATTCAGACAAACGAAAGATTGCCAGTACTTATTCTGAGATGAACTCAGATAGCACTTCTAAGAAGACTTGTGATAAATGTTCTATGAAAAGATTCCCCTCTCCATTGTGAAAGAAAGTCAGTGGCAAGTGGTTGGTTTGTTACAATCTATTTCGGTGTTCTTAATGCACCGATTCTAGTAGATGCTTCAGTGGTTGTGATAGTGTTGATATATTGTTTGATTTCATGCAGTAATGGCTAGAATCTTAATACATAAGGAAGAGAGTTGTCATATGTCCTAATATTACTAATTTTCTTCCTGGTTGATCCTATTCCATCAAAAAAAGCAGGCTGTGAAATATAATAGGAATTATTGTGTTATTGGTCATCATAGTAGAAAGTTCAAAAATGCAATATCAGGGGTAAACTAGCAAGAAATAAAAAATGCTGCTTTATTTAATGAAATTAAAGATTATATTATATACAAATATCTATATATTAATATCTGTATCTATTGATTACAATTGTCAATGCATGACAAAAGTAACGAAGCTAAGTGATGCTTCAAATGTTCATGTTTGTTGTATTTAGAGAATTATTTGTACAGTATCATAGAAAAGAAACCACTTGTTCTGTGAAATGAAAAGACTGGACCTTACAGACTGGTGCCTTTTTTAAGTTTGGAGATGCTGGTTAGGGGGAATAAGAATGTACTAGCGCATAGTGAGGGCTTGTGAAAATATTTGTTTATTATTCAAGGTGCTGCCTCTTTTGGCGAAAGAGTTATCTATAGGACAAGAATTGTGTGCTATGAACTTTATATAACTTTCAAAATTTGAGTGACAAATAGTGATTACACTCTCACACGCTTGCATACACACAGACACTTATACACACGTTTAAAAGGTGATACCCGTCCGTTTCTAAAACAGAGGTATATATTGATTTCTGTCAAATACATATTAAATGAATGTTTTAATGAAAGAAAAATATTTAGTTTATTTATTTGGTTTGTAGCCAAATGTGTATTCGTCAATTAAGTGTTGGTGTTGAGAAACTAATTCACCTAGAAGTTGAAAACTGTGAAAGTAAAGTGATAAACTGTTCATTGCCTTATGTGAAACAAGATACAGTCCATAAGTGCACAGTTTTGACTACTTTTGGTTTGAACATGGACAATTGTGAAATATCGTTGCCCCAAGATTCAAGATATTGAAGTAAGAAGCTATATGAACTTTTTTTAAAGTAAATAAACAGATGTAGAAATAAGGAAACATTTTTCATGATATTCTCATGCCATTTACCAAGACCTATAACCCTTTTTTGTAATCATTCATACTGCAATCCTTCAAAGAAAGGAATATCTCACTCCTTTCAAAGGCTGACTAAATAACAGACTACTGTCAACTCTACTAAAGAAAATGAAATGCAACATTGATAATTTTTTAGCGTCAATGTGAGAACTGAAAAAAAAGGCATTAAAGTCTTTCAATAAGCGTTACAAGCTGTTTGCTGTTATTTTTCATTTCCTCAATTTTGGCACAGAAGAAAAAATCTGTTAGAAAAATATGGCAGCAAATTTATTTATGTAAGTGTTTAAATTTTTCACTTTCTGTTTTTAATTGAATTCCTCAATCAGGCAGTTAAAGCTGTCCCATCAGAATCTAGAAAAGAAAGTGTTATGTAGTGTAATAATTCTGTGAATTTATTCAACCTTTTTCAAATTCACCTAACCTATCTAATTTATTTCAACCCTGAGGACTATGAAGGTAATATCTACATAATTTGAGTTCCGTAAAAATCATTGTACTGCAACTAAATTTTTTGTGGATTTGCAGTATTGGTTTTCTGCCAATTATTGCCTTAAATATGTAGTAAGATCCAGAAGTTACCAATTTCCACGTGTTCCATCAATTTTTAAAATATTCTCAATAATGCTAAAGATGAAAATAAATGCACATATGACACTAATGTGGTTTCATAGTACTGTTATTCACTCTCAAAATTTACAACCATTAGGTTTGAATAGGATATTGCATTTATATTTTGGTTTAATTGCTATTTTTGGTTTATATTTTCACCTTGTGAAAAACATGAAAAGCATAAATTATTTGTTCTCACTGCCATTTTTACACACTGTTCTTTGGAAAAAAATTTTGTAAGAAAACTTTTCCCCTCCATATGCATGTTCTAATAAAAATTTGTGATGTGTTCAGTTTTTTATAAAATGTTTAATGTGTAATAGAAAAAGAAATAGCACATAACTTGTCGAGGAATTTGTTGTACTTCTGTAATGTCTCTCCATTACTATTTCTAATACATATTTCATGTACGATAAAGTAATTTTTATGACACATAAGTTGGTTTTTCTTCTAATGTGATATTTGACACATAGTCTTGTAATTTCTCTTTGTTACTAATGTTATATTTCATATAATATACTTGGGTAGAATCTATATTTAGCGCAAATACTGCACTGCCATTTGTATCAGAATAAACCATTTTTGTGTTCACATTTTGGTCATCTGCAAGTTGCTTTCATATTAAAGCAATGATCCTGAAGGGATTTCTAACAATCAAAATAAGTATTAAAAATTAATTTTGCTATTTGATTAATATATGGTGCTGGTGAAAACTTGTTACGCGATTACCAATATGATTGAGGTGCATCATGATTTCTTACGGCTCTTTTGTGTTTCACAATTGTGATGGGCAGGACCTGATAAACGAATAGCAGTTGTATGGCTCTATACTTAACTGCCCTGTTAGCCACTGCCACATAAAATAACTGCCAGATTTATATGTACTAATGTTTTAAATTGCCTAATTCTTGGTAATTCTGCATCTATCTTCACTATACCAACTTATTTGTCATAAAACTTAGAAATCTTAATGTATTTATAAAATTATATGAATGTTGTGCACTCAATAATTCTTTATAAGTTTTGTGTTATTTGCAAGATAATGTAATATTTGTGAACAAATGATAAAATACTGGGTTCTTGAGATATTTGAAAGAGAGTTTTGAACTTGTGGACAAACGTATTTCTAGAGAAAACGCTAACCAGATGTCAGTAGTAATTTATGTTGTTGGCAGCACTCTTGTAATATTAGATATAAATGTCCAGAAATGCATTTAAATTTATTAATTAGAGAGGTGATTTAGTTTGAAAATGGTTAATGTAAATTCGTCCAATTTAGTGAAACAAACAACATAATGTTAACGAACAAATATCCTCTGGATGCAGAGGTTGTCTTTAAGATTTTATTGATTTGGAAGCTGTGCCTGAGGATGTTACTGTTGGGTTACAATTAGATAATGTATGTGCCTATTTGTGTGAAATTCCTATTGCTTTTTTGAATATTGCATATTATAAGAGAAGTTGCTCTTGATTTTTGATGTGTAATTTTTTTCTACTTGGGTACCTGGTGTATTATGTGTAAACAGAAGATATGAACATGTAATAATATATTAATGCATAGTGACTTAATGTGTGCTAAACATGCATTCTCGTCTATGTTTTTCATAGCGTGAGTAGTGGAAGAAAGTGAATGTACTAAACACTGCAGCTCTATACACAAAGACTCTTAAAGAGCCCGTGTAAACTACTACTCATGTTTTGTCTTACGAATTTCCATAATTTTGGGTATCCACGAACTGGCTGGAATCTAATCTTGCATTATCTGTTATCATTTCTACTGTTAATTTTTTTAAAGTCGGATGCTTAAAAAAAATACAATTTCTAGTTTTTGTTAAATTATTTCGCATACATAAATGAATCCATTGAAACATATATGTGTCTTATTACTAACTATGGATTGCACAGGCATATGTGTTGCCTCGATTAGAAGAGATGCTTTTTAGCCTTTGCTGTCACTTGATTGTATATATCTGTACATAATTCACAAATTTATTTCTTGCTGTTGCATTATATATATAGTCATCATTTTATACTTCATAATTATTAGTGAATTGCTACCTAATTATAAGAAATGTGGCATTGTAAATAATTTTTAAATCAAATGGAGCTGTACTATAAGGTACAAGATATGGAAAAAAATACATTTATTAGTAGTAAATTTTGAAAAATGAATTTAAATAATGTGTAAATATGTTTTGTTACTTTTATTTTGTCAGTTTCAGTGTGGATGTTTTTCCTGGTAATTATACCACAGTGCAATATGTGCAAAGGCTGCATTATAATTATTATGATTATTACAATAAATAATATTATTACTGTAAAGAAATGGATTGGAAGAGAAGGATGTCGATATCTTGTTCACTCAAGATGTTCTAACTTTGTTAATTACGCATGAATTTACTTCTAATTTCTTTTCTTCACAATTCGAAATTGAAATAGAAAGGTATGCATTCTACTCACTATTTTGGTTTTCTAACGAGATATTGAAAATGTTTTTGTTTTTTTCTGAATCTTATGATATTTCCAATAAAAGAATTAAAAGAAATGTAAATCAACATATTTTACCCGAGGAAGGTTTTTGTTAGCACGGTAAAGAGCTGCAGTGCATTTTCTTAGGTGATGCAGTATTATTAAAAGTTAAATTTTACTTTTATTTCAATTGACCAAATTTTACCACAAATTAGTTTAACTTGTAGAACAATAACTTCTCACTGCTATTAAAATTATCTTATGTTCATTAGAGATTAACTCTGTTGAAAATGATCTATGCCCATAAAGACTTGATTTTTGTGAGAAAAAGGTTTGTCAAATATGTGTTGATTCAATTGGTGTATCTAGTTCACCGCAGAAGGTGCAAAGAAAGAAAAATCTTGAAGAAATTAAATAGTACAGAAGTAGTTATGTGTAAGTATATACTTTTTATGTAATATAATGTTCATAATGAAACAGTTTTATGACTAATTCCTTCAAGATTTTTCATTATGTATGTACAGAAATAGGTTATGAAAATGGTGCATAAAATATTAATTACATCATGCAAAGTAATAGTGGATGATAATACAAACTTGTTCTATTTTGTGCAGTAAACATGCAACACAAAGTATTAGTACATATTTAATTTCTTTATCCTTAACCCCATTCCATTTGTCATCTTCTTGCTCTCTTTTTATTTATTTTTCATATTAATGTGTCATGACATTAGAGAATTAGATTTTCTTTAGTGATATTTAGGAAGTTTTCAATGAGATGTGGAAGTAGTTCTCTAAATTAATTTTTTTAAGGTTATTTAAACAGAATGCACTTCTACTAATAATATTTGAGGGTTTTTTTGTTTTTGTTTTTTTGCTTATTGTTCAATCCTGAGGTGCATTTCTTTGATAATATTTATTTTCATAATTTTGCATAAATTTAAAAGAAAATTGAGGGAAAATGTCTTGGGAAGGTTTATGAATTAAATACTCTATTTTTCTTAGTAGTGTGCAATTACAAGAGACGTGTTAATTTCATGATTTAAAAAATCTCTTGGGAGTAAGACAAAAATGTGAAACAATTTTTCATCAACTCTTTTATTGTGGAGTATATATCAAAACCTGAACAAGAATCCACAATGGAACCCAGAAATTTATTTTATTCACTTTGGCAGAATTTGTATTACAGTCCTTGAAGGTAACTATTTTAGATCTGATTTTCTTTTAAAATTACAGAACATATTGATAAGTGGTATGAAGAATTTAGTGTAGAGGATATATTTTACATTAAAGATTGATGAAAGCATTTCCTTTTAAAGTATTTGTGAAACAAAAAAGTAATCATTCACTGGGAAGAAATGGAATTAACTGCGATGACAATATTGGCTGTCTGGATGGTTCCGCGTGGAAGATTTGAATTTTCATGTTTTGGCTGCCTTCTGCAGCCATCTTCAGATGTGGTCACGTTCAGGTTTTAATCAGCAAGACATATTGGCATTGGTATGCTTGACACCATGGTTCATAGAAATCTAGGTTTTCATGAGGAAAGTTAATCAATTCATAACCAAATGGGTTAGGGTGTTTTATTGTCATGAGATGTTTGGATGAAAGATGAGAGGAACTTCTCAACTCTTGAGTGATAAAATTTTTAAAGTTGGAAAAATGATTAAAATTTGATTTTAATTAATCCAATTTTTATTTGTGCTTGTTTAGATCAACATAATGTTTATATTTTTGTCTACTTTACATGAAGCTGACAGCACCTCTTACTCACTGACATAAATTATGAGGCACTTGGAGGCATTGTGGATGTTGGTTGAAAACTCATTGGAATCTGAAAAACATGGGTAATGAATTATTATTGTGTTCCAGAATTTTGTTTCATTTATTTTTAGAAACAAAAAAATCATGAAGTTAACAAAAATTTTCCTTCATTTGAACGCAACATATTTCAAAATTTTCTACGGAAATGAAAATATTTCCAACTTAAAAATTTTACAAAATTGTTAAAAATCAGAATAAAAAGATTTTTAAAATTGTACAAAGTATGCAAAATATGAGCCAACCAAATGTGTGCAAGTAAACCATTATTTACATTTTTGTTGTTTTAATTCAGAAAATGTAGTTAACTCTCCGTAAAACAACATACTAACTTGAACTATATTTTTGAGTTATTTGTGTTGGTTATTACAATGAGAGTGGGTTTTCAGCCATTATAAAAGTAAAGTACAGTTTTTGTGTGGTATGTTGTAACAACAATAGTAGTTGTCCCTGTCCATTATGTCGGAGAAGAAAAGTGATATACTTTAACGTAGAAAGGGGATGGTGATGGAACAATTGATGGTCAAGCAGAAATATGTTATAGTGAGTACCCTGTAGACTTTCTTGGGTTTCTCCCACCTCCCCCTGCCTTTTATTCCTCATATTAATAATCATTTGCCCTCACATTATTCAATTATCACTTTCTCAAGCATTATCCATCAATGACCCCTCGAAGAACGGAAAAGGATTAAAGCAAACATGTGGAAGAAATAAACTAAAAGGGTGAGGTTGAGAAAAAAGGAATGTCATCTGTCTCAAAGAAATTTAATCAGAGACTTGTACAAAATGAATAGAAAATACATGTATTAGCAATCTTAATGTAATTATATTTATTAAGGTAAACTTCAACACTTTGCGGTAGAGCAAGACTCATTCCCTTGTCCCCAGCTGTTCCTCTTACTTTCTTCTTTGACATTTAAGTAAACTTGATTGTCAAAAAAGCAATTGCCAAGTGCGTATAACTACATGGGGGCAATAAACTAAGTTACTCTCCGGAAACAAGCAAGGGAATGACCATCCCACCAATTCTGACCAAGAACCCTAGAGCAGTGGTGGATTTAATATTTATATAAGAAGTTTTTTTTTTTTTCTTGGGGCTTTAGGGCTTGCCAAATATTTCAGGGTTAGGGGTAAGGGGGTTTGTGTGCCCTGAGACCATAAGAAATGGGACCCTTAAAGGAGGGCTTCATATAATAATAAATTTATTGTCAAAAAACAGTACAAACTGCGTATGACCACGTGGAGGACAATAAACTAATTTACTCTCCGGAAGCAAGCAAGGGA
>NNCF01127815.1:939422-951176 GCA_002313205.1 Laupala kohalensis
AATAAAGGTTTACAAGAGTTTCGGGGGTGAGATTTACAAATTATCCGAACTATCCTCTTCTGAATTCTGAAAGTTTGAATACTCTGACCGGAATTACCCCAGAAGGTAATGCCGTAACGTAAATGGGAGTAAACTTTTGCCAAATGTACGCAACAGGAAATACGTGGATTAACTGCGTTAACTAAGATTCGGAATGTGTAACACAATTTGCTTAATAGGGAATTAAGATTGTTAACGTGACAATTCCATTTGAGGTTGTCTTGAATATGGAGACCTTAGAATTTTGTATTCGTGACAGTTTTTAATTGTGTTCGGTTTAAAGAAAGAGAAACCTGGGGTAAAGATTTTGTATTACTATTGTCAAATGACATAGACACTGTTTTGTCAGTGTTTACAATGAGACGATTTTCATGGAACCAAGTCGAAAGGTTAGACAAAATATTTTGAGCATTGGCGTGTTTACATAAATAAATAAATTTATTGTCAAAAAACAGTACAAACTGCGTATGACCACGTGGAGGAAAAAAAAACTAATTTACTCTCCGGAAGCAAGCAAGGGACCATCCCATCAATTCCGATCAAGGGCCCTAAGGCAGAGGCGGATTCAAAAAATTCAGCAAAAATTCCTAGATAAGATAAAAAGTTANNTTGAATAGTAAATTAGTGTCATCAGCAAAAAGAACCATTTTGCAATCTGATGTGGATGTTGACATGTCGTTTACATACAATAGAAAGAGTATAGGGCCGGGAATTGATCCTTGGGGTACTCCGCAAGTAGTGGCTTTGTTTCTGAAAGACAACGCTGAAGTATTTTATTTTTAGTAAAGGATATTTCTAATTCTATATTCTGTTGATATCTATCTTTTAAATAAGAAGTTAGCCATTGATGTGGAAGTCCACGAATGCCTAAAGAATGCAATTTGGTAAGGAGAATTCCGTGATCGATGACATCGAATGCTTTGGATNGCTTTGGATAAGTCAAGAAAAACTCCCTGAGGGTTCTCTTCAAGGTCTAGAGATGTGGTAACATTGTTTAAGAAGGAAAATATGGTGCTTGTAGTGGAAAAGGATTTCCTAAATCCGTGTTGATCGTCAGAGAGAATGTTATATTTTGATAAAAAATCTAGAAGACGCTTATAGAACAATTTTTCTAAGATTTTTGAGAAAGTGGGTATTAGAGATATTGGTCGGTAATTTCCAATATTAAGTTTGTTTCCTTTCTTGTGTAAAGGTTTCACTTTAGCTCTCTTAAATATGTTGGGAAACACCCCTTTCGATAAAGAACTATTAAAAATATTTACGGGTGGATTTAATATAGCGTGGGACGAAAATTTAACAATAAACTCAGGTATATTATCTATGCCTGTTGAAAATTTTTTTAAAAAATGATTTCCATGATTTCACTGGCGTTAGTTTTGGAAGTGAACATAGAATTGGGTATGTGGGTGGATATAATTGGAGGACATGCTGAGTTCGTTATTTTACCAACTTCTGAGAAGTGTGAATTAAACAAACTTGCGATGTCCTGAAGATTTGATACGATTTTGCCATCGTTTTGTAATGAAACATTTTCTTCGTGATTTTCAGAAGTAGACGTGTAATTTTTAACAATATTCCACATGACTTTCATCCGATTGTTCGATTTTTGTATATGCCTGTCGTTTCCCATAACTTAGCTGTATAGACTACTGTTCGAAAAATAGTCTTATATTTACGAAAATAATTATGGATTTCGTGTGGTTGGTTACAGCGTTTTGAAAGATAATATAAACGGCGTTTGTTTTTTGAAGAAATCCTTATCCCTTGGGGGATCCATTTATTATATTTCTTTGTGTTAATTAACTTGCGTTTTATGGGAAAGCTAGAGTTGTAATGTTTTAGGAATATGGAGATAAATACATTGAATTTGTCGTCGGAGTTTTGACAATTGTAAACATCTTTCCATGTTTATTCACGCAAATAATTTATAAATATGGATTTATTCATGTCATTAAACTCTCTTGTAAATTTGTAAAGGATTTTAAGTGGTTTTAGTTTATTATTAATTGTCAATACTTGAGCAAGGTGATCACTGTATCCGGCGATAAACACTTCAGAAAGATACGAGGTTTCATTGTTGACGATAATTTGATCTAGCAATGTTTGAGATGAGCCGGAGAGGCGAGTGGGGTCGTTTATCGTAGTAATAAGGTTGAAGGAATCGATAAGATTCTTGAATCTATTACCTGGTGAATGTGCAATATCCTATACTAAAAATAAAATACTTCAGCGTTGTCGTTCAGAAACAAAGCCACTTATTTGCGGAGTACCCCAAGGATCAATTTTCGGCCCTGTACTGTTTTATTGTATGTGAACGACATGTCATCATCCACATCAGATTGCAAAATGGTTCTTTTTGCTGATGACACTAATTTACTATGTAAACACGCCAATGCTCAAAAAATTTTGTCTAACCTTTCGACTTGGTTCCATGCAAATCGTCTCATTGTAAACACTGACAAAACAGTGTCTATGTCATTTCACAATAGTAATACAAAATCTTTACTCCAGGTTTCTCTTTCTTTAAACGGAACACAATTAAAAACTGTTACGAATACAAAATTCTAAGGTCTCCATATTCAAGACAATATCAAATGGAATTGTCACGTTAACAATCTTAATTCCCTATTAAGCAAATTGTGTTACACATTCCGAATCTTAGGTAACGTAGTTAGTCCACGTATTTCCTGTTGCGTTCTCGTTCACGAACACAATACTGGCAATAGTAATAATATTCATCGCCTGGAGTGTCAACCACTTTTTGCCAAAAAGGACCTTATCATTCGGGAATCGTTCTATATAATTCCCTGCCCAAGAATATAAAAGATGTATATGAAATTGAATATGTTCAAATCCTCGGTTAAAAACTACCTCCTGCTCCAGTGCCTTTGAACTGTAAAAGAATTTATTGATTTTAATAAAAGGTAAATCCGTCTTGTACTTTATCATGCCTTGCTGTAGTACTTTTTAAATAACTTATAACAATTTCAAAAACTATTTTCTTGCATGATTGTGTTGGCGTATGGCTCATATTAATTTAGTTTTATGTGTACTTAACTTTGGCACGGTTGTGTACATAAATTCTGTAGCCCCATCCTGGACCGGGTTTTTCTCCGTTGTTCCTTCGGGTAGAGGCGGGTTTCTTATACAGGTTCTCTAGGCTTTGTCTAGGGGCGTGTTTATTGTAACAATAAATCGTGAATTTAGTGTTTTTTCAACTCATGATTTTTTATCACTTTACTCAGAATAATCTATAGTTCGATAATAACTTGTACACATAAATTTACAAACATATTTGCGTTAATTTACAAACATATTGACATTCCATTAGTATTATAACTCGCAGCTAACTTTTTATCTTATCTAGGAACTTTTGTTGGAATTTTTGAATCCGCCTCTGCCTTAGGGCCCTTGATCGGAATTGATGGGATGTTCCCTTGCTTGCTTCCGGAGAGTAAATTAGTTTATTGTCCTCCACGTGGTCATACGCAGTTTGTACTGTTTTTTGACAATAAATTTATTATTATTAAAAAAATTATTATTATTAATAAATTCTAACATGTATATTGTAACTTCCATTGTCACTAGGAGTATATACTGTGCATCAAAATTAGCAGCGCAATAAATCAGTTGCTCCGTAACTTCTGTTTTAAAATGTATCATACTGAAATTTGGGCTGGGGAAGCTCCTATGTTTTATCAAGACACTCTCTTTTTGGGAGTCACATTTTCAAATTTGTGACTGTAACAATTGAAAATGGTGAGCGACTATAGGAATACAATTTGATTTTCAAGTCCATGAATGTTTATCAGTTTACTTATTATGTCATGTGATATATTTTTATTTTATGTCTTATGATAGGGTAAGTTTTAATACACGACAGAATGAAGTTTTTTAAAACTTTGTTTCATGAATGGTAGAAAAAAACTGGTTTTTATTAATGGGGCTTTTCACATTTAAACAATAGTGTATTTTTCGGATACTTATTAAACTTTATTTGTTGTTAGACAAAATTTAATTACTTCTGACCACTTTGCCAGGAGTCTGTCCGAGACGGAAACCGTTGCACTTACCAGTGCGAAAGGGTTGCTTATTGTAAGGCGCAGCGCGACACGAGCTAGTATTCGAGAGAATGACATATCGTTACACCCTAATGGTAAGAAAATTATGTACGTCATATCTCGATCGCAGTAAGGTTGTGTGCTTCGTACAAGATGAAAGTCGCGATGTTATCCCCATCCGTTGAATAGAAAAATGGATTTGAACTTACAGGTGCAAGATTGCACATTTCTCAATTTTTTTTATGAAGA
This sequence comes from Laupala kohalensis, assembly GCA_002313205.1. Classification (NCBI taxonomy): domain Eukaryota; kingdom Metazoa; phylum Arthropoda; class Insecta; order Orthoptera; family Trigonidiidae; genus Laupala; species Laupala kohalensis. Next base: position 943,772 of record NNCF01127815.1, read on the forward strand.
AAACAAAAACTATTGAAGCGATCAGCTTTAACATTTGTGTGAGAATACACCAAACAATTCCCTATCTTATTCACATGAAACATTTACTCGCGGTCTGTCAGGGAAGTGACAGGGGGGATGGGGGTGGATACCCCGTCAAAAAGGGTAGTTAGGTAAAGGTACTTATTTTTTTAATTCAAATGTGCTGCTTACGTCTAATGACACCAAATGTAATGCTTTTTATTGCCAATTAATCGATTTTAAAGTGAGAAAAATCAGTTTCCAAAAGAGATGGAATGTTGAAGGGGGAGTCTTCCAGTGGGTTTCTCACATTGGTAAAAAATCACGTAAACCGTGTTCCTTGGAGAAGCACCCATCGTCGTGAGTAATTTTGACACACCTGGAAGTCTCATTTTTTTGCAGAGGAAAGGGAGGGATGTGGTGTGGGTCTTCAGACGTGGGTGTTTTTTTTTTGTCAGCTACTGGAGAGTGCATTATTGAGTCCGGATACGTAAGACTAGCTCTTCCCGACATTGTGAAGTGTGATACATTTGCTTGATTTTCTCGAAATGTACACCCGTCGACGTGGTATGAATGTCTCAGCGCGAAGGTGGTGGCTCTTGAACTTCCCAATAAGGGAGTGCCTTGATAAAACATTGGAGCTACCTCAGCCCAAATTTCACTCTGATACATTGTAAAGCATTGAAGTTACGGAGCGATGAATTTAGTACGCCGCCAATTTTGACCTGTTACCTCCTGTTCACCTTTCTAAGACCTGTTAATGATGAAAACATGGAAGTTTGATTCCACGCAATCTGAATACAGGAGGATTTCCTATTACTTTCTTCATGAGACTTACGCACTACGCTTGTGAGCCTCTAAACTCACTGATCCAACACTGCAATGGTAGACCCTACGGTTGCGGCATGTTCCAATAATGTAGATGGAGGTGACGAGTAACTGAAAATTGTTGAATTGTACAGAATAAGGATTATCATTTTATTCACAAATCATAAAATTGAACTACATAATAATTTAATGGAAGTATCTATGCGATAAGGACACATTCTAAAATAATTGTTGAACTTAAAAATGAAGACTGCGGAAATTAGTTTTTGAAAGACAAGGAAGAATATCGTGATGCTACCCTGACTTTCATCAAGGCTTCACTAGTAAGGGCTACCTCATACCTTTGATGTCGGTGTTGGCCGCCCAGTCTCAAATTCGAGTGGTGGGAGAAGAGGTCGTGACGTAGGCATGCGGACAGTCCCACCGCCGTGTAAAGTCCCCTTCGTTTGATCATCGTATTTGCAAAGCTGAATTACAACTGAATAGGCCAGTCTATACCAACATTTTTTGTTTAGTAATTTTTTAGTTGTGGTTTACGTCGAAGTAAAAAAATTCTCCGCAGTCGACTGCTAAATTAGTTTAAAGGCTCCACGAAATACAGATGTTTGTAGTGTCTTAACATTTCAAACTTTGAAGATTTCAAACTTTGAAGATTTATAAGAAATGCAAGTGAACTCATGGGAGTTACATCAATATGTAAATATCATGTGAAAACCGTAAGCTTTACAAAAGAAACGAGGCACAATAAAGATAATGATAGAGTAAATTAATTTGTTGGGAAGCGCGGAGAACTCTTGTTCTTGCACGAGAGGAGTTGTCTGCAGGTACTCCACAAGGTGTTGTATTAGCTGCGTAGCCACCCATGGCTGTTGAGAGAAGAGGGGCAAGGTTTGAAGCATATAATAGAACCGAAAATTTTGTAGAAATGTGATCATCATGCTTCGGTATTCGTGGGCGTGGCGATTGCAATCAGGGCCGTACAATGTCTTCGTATTTCATGTTTACTTTTCAACAGTCGTCGAGTATGAATCTGTATAGGACGCATTTTTCTTATCAAAATTGATCATCGACGATTCCGAGTTGTGTGCAAGAATATAGCGTGCGTGAGAAATGGGGGGAAGAGATGGGTATTTTTGAACATATCTTACATGGAGAGGGGATCAACACTATTATGACAAAGTCGTCTTATATAATTTATATAGTTAGGTCCTAATATGATAAATTTGTGAAGATAATAATATCACTTTATAATTAGCTGAATTAGAATTGAAAGAGAGTAGAGAACGAGTTAAAAATTGTAGCATTTCCAATATATATCGCTAGTACGCGTAGATCAATAGTTATTCGGAATACAGCTTGCTTGGTTGTTGATTCTATAGAATGTTACACAAATTTCCGCTGGCTTAATGATTAAAATAGAATATTTGGAATAATGGGTCGTTTATTGTCTTTGCATGGCACTCGTCCCTTGAGCGCTCCGGGCATTCGCAGGTAGCCGATTAGCAGGAAGTCACCAGCACCGTTTGTTCGCTCCGAAGAGGAATTTTTTCCGACTTGCAAAAGATAAGTATACAGTTGAATTTTCATAGAATATATCTATGAAGTTTTTGACTCTTATTTTAAATTTTTTTTTTCTTCTTCTGAATTATTTAATTTATAGTAGCACATTTTACAGCTATCCACTTTCTTATCTGCATCTATTTGAAATACCTATTTTCGTATTTTTTAAAGCTCCTGTTGTTTTTTGCCTTTTCTTGAAGACGAGTCACAAGCGAAATGCCAAGAGTAATAACAGCAGCGATGCACCCGATGACGTCGCGATGGCTGTTGAGAAGGCCTAGCACTCGCCTGCCCTTCTTCAATCCTTGACCAATATTCTCGTGGAGCTCGTAGGGAAAAAACTGGATGAAGCGATGAGTTTCAATAATGAATTTGTTTCAGAATTGGAAGCGAAGCATGAGGAGGTCCGCGTCCTCAAGCAGGAGTTGAAAGATCGAACGGATCAGTTGGAGATGTATACACGGAGGAACTCTCTTGGAATCTTCGAGTTAGAGGAGAAAGAAGGCGAAAACACAGATGTTAGCTATTTCTGTTGCAAAAAAGATAAATGTTCCTCTTGATCTTGTTGATATTGATAGTAATCATACCGCAAGTCCTAAAACTCATGGTAAAAAATACCTATAATTGTAAAATTTGTCAGTTATAGAACCGACCGGAGATATTCCGCGCGAAACGTGCCCGGAAAGGATCAGGTATCACCGTGCGGGAAGACCTCAAGAGGACCCGCTTGGAATTAATACACTCAACTATTCGGGATATCCAAAGTATGGACTGAAGTTCAACCGGGTTCGTCTCCAGACGTTAGCTCAACTCAATATTAATATGCTCGCAGTGCTCCCCCTTTTTCCTAATCATAAGCTGATATATCAATATCTGTTCCTGAATTTCTCTATCCTTACTTTACTTCAAGATACATATTCTATCTGTTTCTAAACCTTTTAATATGTCTATCTTTATTCTACTTCAAAGTATAAATTCTACCCGTTATTTCGTTAAAGTGAAAATTTCTCTTTTCTAGTCTATATATATGTATATATTGTAAAAAATGGTTAATTCCTCACTTTTAATTAGGTTTATTTTTATGATTCGAAAAATAAAAATGTTTCGTGAGCGAGCGGAGCCTTGCCGCAGACCATGGCAAGGTCGGTAGTGGAAGAGGGAGAGACGCTTCGCCACTGCCGAGGGTCGGCTCCTTCTCCTTGTTCGGAGGGAAAGCTATAAATATGCCGAGTGAACTGTGCCAGCGTCCTACGTGTTATTTGTGCGAGAAACAGAAGGAAAAAAGAATATGTTAAACACATAACAAATGGCATCGTTAAAAGTTAAACTAGAAACGGACGGAAAATTTCTTGATATGTTTAGAAAGAAGGTGAGTATGGGTGAAGGTTTTGGATAAGTGTGCAAAGTTATAGTGAGAGGACGCTGAAACTTAACTAGAAGAAGGACAGAGGTATTTTGTGAGCCGATGAACGACAAAAACTTTTTTCCTTTGCAATGTGATTCTTTTTTAACAGGTACTACGTTAGTTTATAAATCGTTTTATCTTATAAAAAAAACCAAGATTGCAAAAAAACTGTTAGCGATATACACTCAAATCTTACCATAGAGACTCATATGCGCTGATTCTTTATTATCTAATAAATTATTTAAGTTCGGCCTTAAGCCGCCGTCCTGATTGGGGTTTTCGCTGGGTTTCCCTCAATCGCCTAAGATCTTTAGCTTGTTTTCGCAGTAGTAGATATAGTAAATACCCTCCCTTTCAAACTAATTTTGTATTTATATTGTACATATTTTTAAAGTAGTTAGGCGGAAGAGCAGACTTCGGTCTGAGTCTCGCCACTAATATAGTAATTTATTTATTTATGAGTGAATTTATCGGGGTGTAATGAACGAGAAAGAAACGGAACAAAATATTCCATAAGTTAAATGAGATATTGCCCATTTTACCTCGCTAGCGCAAGTTTCTGCCACTGGGGCAAAGCTGATACGAATCGTCTGGAATGCAACCCACATTTACTCTCTAGTAAAAGTGGCCATTAGTGGCCATCTGTCTTTGTCAAACTGTCGTTGGTGGATACTTGGAATGAATGGCCGTGTGCGAAAACAGATGGCCACTTAATCAAATTTTTACTAGGGCAGAAAAAAAAGAAATATGCTCATCTAGTCTATGAGTAAAATAGATAGCTTATTTCATTAGCTACATCTCACTCTCATACGAATTATGACTTGTCAAATACATTGAACAGTCGACACCTTTAGACCATTCATGTTGCAAACGAACGATTAAAATGTCTTGCATTGAGAATTTTTTTAATTAGTGCATAAAAAATATTTTAAATAGTTCGAAACAACTCAAACAATTCTTCAACAGTAAAGTTATTTGTAGAATGATATGTCTATTTGAAGTGGTTTAAATAAGTTTTCATGAAATCTCCGCCCGCCGGAATTTATCATCTTGAACAGTATGGATAACGCCCATACCTGCACTGTGAGTTTAATAAAATAATTTCTATACATCGTAGCGACTTGCCATTCTAGCAATCGATTCGTTTCATCCACACACAGACTTCTTATTAAATTTTAAAAAAAGCTGCTTCAAGGTTTTTGGAAATGTATCTGATCAAGAAACGATGTTATAAATTCAGCGATTTATGCATTCGAAACATCTCGTCGTCTAATGAATCAACTACTGTCAGATTTCGACACGAAATCTAGTTCGCTGATAAATCAACAACTCACCCTTGAGGGTTCACCCTTCAGGCTTGCGAAATGTCAGGATGTCGGTGCATCTAGAGACAGCAGGGCGCGTGTAGCTTAAGCCGACTTAAACCAGTGACAACGTTGTCTGCCGTAGTGACATAGGAGAAAATAACTTTGCGAGCAGCCTGTCTGCAGTTCCGGTGTCGTTCACGGTTTTGAAGGTCACGTATGGTGGTCCTGCTTTTTCACGGGCTCACCAGATGATTCCGCAGGTGACGTCGCACGGAAAAATGAAAACCACGGTTAATCGAGACACTATTTAATGAATTATGTACATAAACACGCATACATGTGTGTGTAGAATGTCACGTTATCAGGGGTTGAAATATGAAGTAATCAGTCATCGTTTCTTGCAGTTTGAAATGATTTTCCTTACTTCATTTCTAATATCTCTCAAATTCATTTCATCCTGGAAGTCAAACTTTTATTGGTACCTGAGGGTCTCTGTCTCTAAGTTTCGAGGAACCTACGTACAACTGTGGAAATAGTAGGAAGTAGTTGGATTTATATATGATAATACATTTATTGTCAAAAAAGCAGTACAAACTGTGTATGACAACGTGAAAAAAAATTAACTAATTCACTCCATAGTAGAAATTGAAGTTGAAATTTTTTCTTTTTGACAGAAGAATGAGCACCACGGTTAATCGAGGTTCTACTGTATAATGTTGGACGTAGAAACTAAGGTGTATGATTTTTTACATCTGCAGACAGAGAAAGATAATCCCGAGGAAACACTCAGAAATTTTAGTTTTCAATGGAAAACGCTTCGAGTCAAGTGTCGATATACCGTAATAGCAACAAATATTCATGAATTGTACAACGTTATTTTAACACACTTTATAAGAACCAATTTACATTTCCATAATTGATTGTGATAATCAAGCATTATTTCACTTACAAATTATTTATTTTCTTTTATTTATGATTTACACTTTTTCAATTTTCTTTCTGGTGTAAATTTTACAATGTTCTATCAGATAAAAGACTAAAAATCTCATTGGAGAGCGAGTACACTACATACAATGAAATATCACAGCGCTATGCTCATCTTCCCAAGTAGAAGTGGAAATCTATAAAAGCAAAGTAAGTTATATGTTTGTAAGAATAAATCAGAAATGTGGTGTTGTCTACTAGTAAAATATTTATGCAGATGGTACTTTTGCCAGCTTAGCTGGCATCTTCAGTATAAAAATAAAACGAAATACACAAAATATAAATTTATTGTTAAGTTTATACAAATTTGAAATTTATTATTCCGGTCAGAGTAATCAAACTTTCAGAATTCAGAAGAGGATAGTTCGGATAATTTGTAAATCTCACCCCCGACACACTCGGTGAGCGGAGAAAAGAGAAAAGCAATGATGTCTAAGTATAGATTTCCGCAAACAGATGCAGAAACCCAAGTTTTATTCGGGCGGATTGTGGACTTTGACGTCTTCGAGAATGTCACTTCTAATATCAGCGACCTCGAAAACTACGATCTCAACACTGATATCGGTCACTTTCGATTATGTTTACTTTTCACTCCTTCTTACCCCCAACACAAAGGGTGTTTATTCCTTAAAGGGGGTGATCGTGTACTTATCTGGCAATGTGGGTATCATTTCGCTCCAGCGGATCCCACGAATCACCAATATCGGTCGTTTTTTATTAAATTTATCTGTTCTCATTCCCACCCTTCTTTCTTACCCCAAGGACGCTACGAGTATATTACCTATAATGTGGTCTGAATGTGAACTTATGAAGCGTTCGGTGTCCTTATCCTATTGAACGGCACAGAAAACTTTTTTTTTTTTGAGGGGCTTTACGGCTCATATCGACATCAAAGGTCATTGGAGTCCTAGAAATTTGTACAGGTACGGAAAATGCAGTTACGCACTAGGGAGAGCCAACATGACTCTCCCCGCGTCTGGGACTCGCCGAATGACTCAACCATACCCACTAAAAACCCTCTTGATTTACAACATACCAAAACATATCTCAAAACCAAATATCAAAAAATTGAGCACAAACAAATGAGGGAGGGACAAAAAATGAGGAAAATGAAAGATACCCTAGCCATAATAGCGACGGGATCGAAAAGAACAAGAGGTGACAAGAAGGTCAGAAAAGAGAAAGGAAGGAGCCTTGCACAAGTAAGTGGAAGTAATGCCAGATTCAGCTCGGGGGCCCGTGTTTGCCAAACACGTACTTACTATTGATTATATATATATATATATATATATATATATATATATATATATATATATATATA
>NNCF01127815.1:957637-1010103 GCA_002313205.1 Laupala kohalensis
TCGTAAGCCTTCTCGATGTCAAACTGAAAGAAGATGAGATGTTGTCTTCGGACGAAAGCATCTTGAATTGCTGATTCTAGGAGAAGTAAGTTGTCCAGGGTGGAATGGAACTTCCTGAAACCACACTGAGATCGACTCAGCAAGTCATGCCGTTCAAGATACCAGACGAGACGTCGGTTGATAATTCTCTCCAGAGTTTTACCAACACAACTCGTCAAGGCAATGCTTCGATAACTACTAATGTTCGTTTTGTCCTTACCTGGTTTTAATAAAGGGATAAGCGTTGCTTCCTTCCACGAATTAGGGAATACTCCCTCGGACCATGAAAGATTAAAGATATCCAGAAGGTATTCTTTCGACTCGATACTGAGTTGTCTCAGCATTTCATAATGAATTGAATCAGGGCCAGGAGCAGTGACGTGGACTGTCGCTAGAGCTGACTCAAGTTCCCACATAGAGAAGGAAGAGTTGTAGGGTTCCCAGATGGGGGAACGAAAGTCAAAATATATGCTCTCTGCTGTTTCCCTTTTTCTCTTGAAATCAGGATCGCAGTTTGCTATAGATGTTAGGTCAGCAAAATATTCAGCCATAGCTGTTGCCATTTCTGTTGTTGGTGAGAACCCGACTCTGATAATTGAGTCCAGATATTGGGACTCGAGAATACCTTCCAGATATCTTTCGGATGGACTCCCATACTTTAGTGGACGATGTTGTTCTCTTAATGGTGCTTAGAAACTCTTTCCAGGAGGTGGATCTGGATTCTTTGATAGTTCTGCGCGCTTTTGCTCTAGCAATCCGATATGCGGCGAGGTTTTCCGGAGATGGACTAGCCTTAAATCTCCGCAATGCTCTTCGTCTTGCCCGAATGGCGGAGCGACATGCGTCATTCCACCAGGGGACGTGAGGTCTTCGCGGAAAAATGGATGTTCTGGGAATGGATTCTTCAGCGGCGTGATGAATCACCTGGGTTAGATAGTCGACCCTCTCTTGGACACTACCCGTTTCTCTGAAGACAGAGAGGGAACGGTACTGTGTCTAATTAGCCTTACTGAGAATCCATTTCTGTGGATTGCTTTCGGGAATAGTCGCACGTTCCTGCAACGACAACCAGATAGGATGATGGTCGCTACCATGCAGATCATCTTCTACTTTCCATTGAAAGATATCAGCAACTTCAGGGGAGCAAACCGATAGGTCTATAGCAGTCCATGACCCCGTGCCAAATGCGAAGTGGGTCATCTCCCCGGTGTTCATTAAGCATAAATCTTCTCTTAAAGAGACAATTCAGCAGTCGGCCCCTGGGGCAATCGCTCGACGAGCCCCACAGTACACTGTGGGCGTTGAAAACTCCAAGGAGGAATGGTCGAGGGAGCTGATATAAATCTCTGAGGGAGGTCTCCGAAAAATCTCGGGTCGGAGGAAGATATATAGAACACACGGTCATAGATGGTTCACTATGAATTTTGACTGCTATAGCCTGGATGTGTGTTTGTAGGAGAACAGGTGAGCAGAGGATAGTGTTTCTAACAAACACGGCAACTCCACCTCTTGCTCGATCTCCCGTGGTGTCGTCATATCTGAAGCTGCTGTATCCTCGCAGAGAGGGTGAGTGTTCTGGTGAAAGGTGTGTCTCTTGTAGGCAGATACATATCGGATTACGACGCGCTAAGAGTTGTAACTCTTCACGTTGAGTTCTATAGCCATTAAGGTTCCACTGAAGTATGGAAGCCATTACTGTTTGGAGCTTCCGGGGTCAGGTTCGTGAATGTGCATTTCCAGGTCACCGTCGGAAATTACACATTCAGACTCGGAGGAAGAAAGTACAGAGACGTTCTTTTTACGTTTCTGCGATTTCTTGGAAGGTGTTTTCGATATTTTTAAAGATTAAACAAGGTTCACGAGGTTAGCCGTAGAACCATGTTTTGTCTGTCTGTTGCTTTGTAGATACGGTGGTAGGTTTAATACTACTTGATGATTTTCTTGGATTAGGTTTCTTTGTAGGCACTGTTGTTGGTTGTGACTTAACAGGAACGACTGAAGAATCTTTCTTTCCGCATTTGCACTGACATGTGCACGACGTTGTCGTAGACACGTCAGTGAAATCGGCCTGAACAGATACGGTCTTCATCTGTTTTGGAGTCTTGGCTGCGGTGGAGTAACTAGTAGAAAATACAGGGTGTAATGCCCTGTATTTCTTCCGCGCTTCACCGTACGGGATCTTCTCCGTAGTTTTAATTTCCTGCACTTGTTTTTCTTCGAGAAAGGCGACACACTCCCTGCTCCATACCGGGTGACTGCCTGTGCAATTAATGCACTTTGCAGGCCCTGGGCATGAGACGCCGGGTTCGTGTGCCTCCTTTCCGCACTTTCCACAAGTATCACGTCCCTTACACGATGTTGTCGTGTGTCCAAACCTCTGGCACTTGAAACAGCGCAGAAGATTCGGAATAAAGGGGCGGACCGGCAGGTTCAGCCATCCAGCCTTCAGATCCTTTGGTAGTTTAGGTCAGTCAAAAGTCACGACGAAGGAACTGGTCTTCTCCAGAACACCATTTACCTTCCTCATGATCTGACTGACCTCAACTACATGGTCAGCCTTCCATTCTGCAACAAGTTCGTCTGTTGCCATTTCCATTATGTCCCTGCAACGTACGACCCCCTTGCTGCGATTAAGTGCAGCATGGAGTTCGCACTTCACAGGGAACTCGCCAAGCATACTACAATCAAGTAGTTTTAATGCTTGTTTTTGTTTCAAGCAGCATTGTTCCGTTTCTTAATCTTTTTATATTTTTTAACGTACCAGCGAGACATTCTAGGCCTTTAAATATATAAAAAGGTGATACCTTTTCGAAAGTTCCGTTGATACGTGACATAAGTAGAAAAACATTCTCATAAGGAATGCTCTGTAACTTTGACTTTGTGCATTCTGAAGTGGAAGGGCTGTCAACCCTCGGCCGCTTCGAAGACCATAAGGCGTGGTACTTACCCTGCGGCTCGCCCACTCCGCAAGGCAGGGGAAAACAAGAATCTTTCATTTTGTCCCACGAGTTCGGAGGAAATAAATGTCCGGTGACGTGGAGCCCCCGCATCACGCCACTAAGCCTTGCTCAACTGAGGTGCGGCAGTTGCCCCAGAGGTTGTCCGCTAGTGAGTGTTTGTCCTCAACACCCATTCACCTCATCGGCGCGTAACACACCTTGAGGTTGAGGGTTTTTTTATAGAGGTTTAATCCTTCCTCGCGACCCGGCCAATGAAGGCAAGATCTCCGCCCTTNAATGGTGGTCGCTGAAGCATGTCCAAAGCTTACGGTGTCCGAGGATTGGTGGCGCAATACCAGTCCCCAGCTTGGAACCGTGGGTTTGCCAAACCCATACTCACTCGAAACTGAGCTTCCTGCGGGGGAAAGAAGAATAAGAAAAAGAAGGGGAAAGTGTAAGATACCCTAGCTTTAATAGCGTCGGGATCGAAAGGAACAAGAGGTGACCAAGGGAGGTCAGTATAGGTAAAGGAAGGAGCACGGCACAAGTGGAAGCAATGCCAGACACAGCTCGGGGCCCCGTGTTCGCCAAACACGTACTTACTAGATGTAAGCCCCCTGGGGGGGGGGGCGAATTTCTTGTACAAGTTCTCTAGGGACATGTTTATTGTAACAATAAATCGTGAATTTAGTGTTATTTCAATTCTTATGATTTTTAAACACTATACTCAGAATAATCTATAGTTTGATAATAATTTGTACATGTAATTTTTTTGCATTAAATTACAAACATATTGACATTCTATTAGTATTATAACTCGCAGCTAACTTTTTATCTTATCTAGGAATTTTTGCTGAATTTTTTGAATCCGCCTCTGCTTTAGGGCCCTTGATCGGAATTAATGGGATGGTCCCTTGCTTGCTTCCTTAGAGTAAATTAGTTTATTGTCCTCCATGTGGTCATACGCAGATTGTACTGCGTGTTCGGTAAGAAATTTTTTATTATTATTATTTATCAAAACCGCTGACAAAATGTTAAAATTTGTTGGTTTGTTATCAGAGTCCACAATAAACACTAACAATGAAGAGTATGTCGGTTTGATTAGGGATTTACGTTTAGGAATTTAATAAAGGAGGGTAAGGGAATGCTTCAAAATAGGAAAGGTGCGCGTCATAGTTTGGAGGGGCAGGCATCCCTAAATTAAAAAAAAAAAAACTAACTGAAATTAACAAAATTATCAAGAAATTTAACGTAGTCTTAAATGTTCGAATTACGTGTTTAAAATAGTAAAGATATTATCATTGCAATGTTGTCTTTAATTATTATAATTTAATTATTCATTTACAACAACAAAAATACCTCTGTGAATTCTAACCACTGACAACCGGCAGATTGCTTGTAAAGTTTGAAACAATCGAACAACCCGAAGACATTCTTATAGGAAAAAACAATCAAACAATTTGTCAGTTACTCATTCTAGTTTTATTAATATTTACTGTAACTCATTGTAAAACTATATATGAAAACAATAAACGCCTATAATCACAGAATAACAATTACAAACTGACCCACCAACAATGAAACAACTTATCACATATAATGCAACTCGTAACTTACAATCACAAAGTACAAAAAGGTTATTTACATAAATTAGAACCAACTAAAATGTCTGCATTATCAATCAAAGATACAAGAAGCAGTGAACTGCTAGAAGGGTCGGCGAGTTTTCTTACTTAAGTGTTAAAAAAAGATGTTTTACTGATGTTTGTAAAATAAATATTTTAATTTCTTAAAAGCGAATACCAAGGGTTACAAACACTGTTTAATACTTCTATTTCAAAATAATCGGACGGCGCAATGATTGTCAGCTTCATGAATCAAATGGGCAAAAATAACGTATTCTTATATGGGAAATTGAAGCTTATATTTTTATAATTAAGGAGTAAATAATTAACTGTTATGATAGTTTCCCTGTTAAATAGGAATTTCATATCAATGACTTTGACTTATTTGCGATATTTGTCTAATTCAACCGGTTAAACATGACTTTTACTTTTCGCCTATGTTTAAAGCGCTGCCAGCCCGCCGCTTGAACTGAGTCCGACCCCTTCTTGAGCAACTGAATTTTGCTTTATGAAGGCTAGTTGCCCTTCAATTTCAGTTTGAAAATAGTGTTTTAACCGTATCAATTGCAGAAACATCGTCAGGATTTAGTCTTTCGATAACACGCCTCAACATCTGGAAACGATCGCAATAATATATTGCTGAATCTACCCAGGTGTCCCATAGGATGATGACAGGTTCTGGTGGTAGTGGAATACTGGGAGCCATGGACTTGAAGAGCAGTTTACGAGAGGGAACCTTGACAAAGAATTTCGTCTTTGACACTAGGCAATCCACTTGAGAAAATTGTGCTCCAACTTCCTCTTCCACCCAATGCATAGCGTGTGCTAAGCAAGTAATGTGCACCATTTTCGGGTACAAAGCTTGTATTGACTTTCCAGCTGTATGGCGCTGCATCAGAGACGTAATGCAACACGTCATTCCTGGTACCCTCAGGCCACAACAAAAACATACATTTTTCAAAGAATCTACAAATTGCGGAGTGATTAACATTTTCTAATACCTCACTTGTAAGCAGAAACACTTCACCTGGTCCGTCAACCTCCAATATACGATGTTAGCCACGTAACGATTTTCTACATCACTGGTTTCGTCAATGGATATGAAAATATGCAATGGATATGCATTAGCACGTAGTTCTAGAAAAATCATCAATTTAGCATTGTTCAATGTCCAAAATGGGATGTTTGCAGAAACTAAAGCTTCACAAAAGTCTCTGTAAAAATCAGACGATTTATTCTTTCATTGATACACTTTGTTGCAGTAAAAGTTGCGTGGATTTCTTCTTACTTGCGAGTTCTACTGCCCGTACATGCTTATCGCGACCCACATGTTTGTCGAACAGAAAATTTTCTTTCGGTTGATACCTTTGTTTCGCACATCTTACGAAATAACACTTCACTGTCTGTAGAGAAAACATCATCTTCAAATTCAGATATAATTTGTCTTCAATGACAAGATTCAGGCATGGCTGAATGGAACTACGAACACTGAACCAAACTTTCCTCTCAGAAAATCTGTACATAACTAAATGTGACAATGAAAATAACGGATCAAACACTTGCCTTTCAACTTGCACATTGTCGAAGGTTCTTTTTTGCTACCACAACAATATGCACGGTATAGGTAAAGAAACCGACTCTCAACACGTACATTGTCGACCTACTTATCAAATAACCAATTATTTCGTTTGATTAAAAATAAACGTTAAAGAAATTAATAATTTTAGTTAATCTAATTTCTTGCCAAAAAGAGAGTAAAACGCAAAAAATGACGTAATAATTGAAAAATTGACTTAAAACTTCAAAAGCAGAAAATATGTCCAATAAAATTAATATTTTTGTCACCAGAAATTCGTGTTCAGGACTTTAATAAGAGCAATGCATATTGCATAAGGAAAAGATGACATGTCATAAAAATCCGGGCCCTGACTTTGAACAATTTTTTTACTTACGTTTGAAGCTTTATTTTGCTGTTGGTGACAGTGGCGAGACAGATGGGTTTGAAGCTTTGACATTTGACACACTTGCTTTTCCAGGTGGGTCCAAATGAACAACAGACATTTTTTTAAAGGTATTTCTTAAATTTGGGTCATTATATTTTAGCATAGCATGGAGACTATAAACCCCAGATAATCGAAATTCAGTATTCTCTGGTAAGGAAATGTGAAGAACTTGAAATAAGTTTTTCATTTACATTTTTGCCTTGTGTATAACAAAAGGTTATGTCTTTTTCTCAATACAAATAATGGGTATATTGCTAGTAACCTATATAATAGGCTAGCGTATTCTTTGGTTGAAGTTTTTTTTTTCTTCTTCAAAAGAATTAAAATAATTTTTGTAATTTAATGTTAAATTTCTAATGGCTAATACCAAACCGTCGCATCAAGTTCTGGGAATTATGTCTTCCCAATAAAACACAAAAATGAAAATGGAATTTTATTTCCCAGATAAAATATATAGTTTAAAAAATCTAATTAATTACATAAATATTTACAAAGTGTATAAAATATTTTTCTTGATCACAGACTATCAACAAACAAGTTCTTCATAAGAATAAAAGACAATCATATTTCCTCTCATGCAAATATCAGTGAACGTTACTACACACATACTGCAGCTGTATGTAAGTGGCACCTTATATTCCATACAACTAACTTAATAAAATATATTGGAATTGCACTCTCTCCACAACATTGGGTGAAAAATAGATGGGATCCACACACACAAAAAAAGCAGTAGTTTCTTTGGAAATTCACACAGGAAACTCTCCATTATACAACAAATTATATCAATGTTTTTGCACACAACTTCATTACTGACATAGTTCTTAAAAACTATCATTTAGTACATCCTTGTAAAAATACTAGTTTTACTAAAATTCCATTTCAACAGGTGATTGTAAACATAATCTATACATCCTATTGCAAATTGAATTATTTGTTTATCTTAAAGTTATCACTTTTTATTTTAATTTTATGCTTTGATGGTTTGGTCTTTCATTATTTATTTTTCTAGAAACATTTTTTATACATACATAATAACTATTTTTCATTTTGTTACCAAAATAAAATTAACATTTGTTTATTTACAGCAATCACCTGATAATGACAGTACGCAGCTGTTGCAATGTGGACAACTTCGTTATTATTTACAATTTGGTCAGGAGCACGCTTTTGGGAAATGTTACACTCATCTTCAGCCAAACACGACAAAGATCCGTTATTTGAACCAACTTATATATCTAGGAACCACAAGTTAATCGAATAAGCAGTAGTATTCAGCTGAGGAAAGGTCTAGGAAGAGCATGCATCAGACTGTAGCTTGTGCTTGAGAAAGAAAAAGGGAGGGAGAGATTTAATGTAGCTTAAAATATGAAGCCACTTTGTTTGTGCATGTCAGAAATCCTACAATAGAAGTCATAAAAGAATCTTATATACTGTGCCACCCACCCAACAACACAACACATTCACAAGTAAGGAAGAATAAGTCGTAAGATAAAGAAACGCACATAACCTCAGAGCAACAGGCTTAAATGTTCCATACTTTAAAAATTACAGTTCAAGAAGAAGAAGAATTACATTTATGAAATTGAAATAAAATTTAAATCCTTAATTAAAAAACTGATCCATGTTGAATCAATTATAAAAATGTACATGAAAATAATTCAATGAGAGAATTCAGTAATTTCAGAAAGCCATACAAGAATATTAAATACATAAATAGAATGATAATCTCAAATAACAATTGCACAGTACAGATATCAGAACTATGATTCATTAAAATTAAATGTTCATCTGAGTATAATACACTGTAGTGATTTGAAAACGTTCAATAAAAGGAATGCCCTACGAAAATAAGGGGACACACACATACTTAAATACAAATTCACACATTCAAACCTCAACAAATTCTGAAGCACACCATGAATCTTAAAAAAGAAATAAATACATTTAATTTAACACTATACTTCCACAACACATGATTTTCTTCCCTGGTAGTAAGAAACACACAATCCGTAAATATTGATATCTTGTCATTAAAGTCAATCTTGTGTATGAGGACATAATGTGTATGAATGTGGAATGCTCAAAATACTTGAAACGAGAGCGTACTTCCACAATTACAAGCATCTGTCCAATTCTTCTAGGAGATCCTGGACAACATTGGATGTGACAGTAGCGTTAGCACCAAGTAGTTTATTTTCAATTGCACTCAGTAGTTTACTTCCATCTCTGCAATGAAATAATGTTCATATAACAAACAACATAGGTAGCAAAGATGTCTCAACCTTTTTTTAATCATTTGTGTGTAAAAAAATTAAATAATAATAATGATTTTAAACCTAGAAATATATATATTGACAATTCGACCTAGGCTTGTTTTCCGATGAGTGACATGGGGACACATGTTACCTATATGCTCATCAAGAGGAAGGTATGGAAGATACAACATTAGTGTCTGCACAGAGTGGGATGAGCATATTGGAAAAGCACCTATAGACTTAATATTAAGTGTAGGAAACTACTGGAAACAAATGGAAGAATAGAAGTAGGCAACTAGAAGGGGGGTGGTAAATTATGGAAAAATTACTAGTGAATCAAATGTGCAGTGCTGACAATGCCAAGGGCACAAAATAACTCAACTATGATTTTCGTCTGAGAGAAGCCTTGTCATCCAGATACTACTATGTTTAAAATGATGTAATTACTCTACTGCGGGGTACTCTTTAACAACCCTTATTTATATCATTACTTTTTTAATACATACATTAGGAAAAATATTACTAATATAAAAAGTTCTTCCAGATTCAAAATTCAAATAAGAAAAATCAACCAAGTCTCCAGAAGAAAAGTGAGCTGTATGTTCAAATACAGAAGTTTGTTGTTTAGAAAAAAAAACTGTTGATGATTAAAACACCTTTAACCACAAAAAAGAAGAGAAAAGATTGGAAAGCATTTAAATTATTGGTTAAGGAGAGATAGTTCTTCCACTATTTCAGGAATTGATAGGTAAATTCCAAGTTTTGTTTGAAAATAAGTTAACTTAAAAATTCATACACCTGCATACCACCAGGGGACTACTAGAAGATGAGACTGCAATTAAGGATGGAAGGACTCCTAAAATGAGTAATGGCTAAAAACTGTCGCTGAGAGTTACTAGGACTGGTTTCTCTGGCTTCATGTCTTCATACTCCTTCCGCGTAATATAAATAACAAGAAACATCCACTCAATTACTTTTTCCAATTCACAGCATGCAAACTGATTTTTTATTCACTACCGAGAAAAATCAGACTATAGTCAAGAGAGGAGGAGGAGGTGGGTCAAAACCAGATGGAAGAAAAGAACTTAACTGGTTTACAAATTATACAAGTAGCTCACAATATTTATGTAAAAGAAAACATACCTATTAAACACAACATTTACATCCCCATCCCCTCTGGCTTCTGCACTTCTTTGCCGAATGACTTCTTGTTTAAAAGCATGTTTACAAGTACTGAGAACTTCAATTAAATGTTCAGACACAATTCTTGTTGACGCATGACAAAGTACGTGGAACAAATTTAGGGCAGCCATGAAGTAGGTAGAGTCCTAAAAAAAAAGGGAAAACCAACAATTACAGACCAATAAGAAAATATTGGAACTTGATCAACACATTGGAATCGACAGAAATATCTTACAGTGTTGGAGTAGTCTGCAAAATATTTTTCAAGACAGGAACAAAATACTTTTGCCAAGGGTGATCGCATCACAAAGAGAGATACAATTTGTGAAGCTAAGTATGGCAGTGCGCTAATCTTTTCCACTGCTTCTTCAAATACTTCCTGAAAATGTATAATAAATATTAATTTTAAGATCGCAAAACAATTCATAAGAAATCTGGTTGACTGAAAAATTTAATTTTTACTCACTGCTGTCATTGCCCTATGAATAATATTAACAGCCGCTTCCACAAACATTAGGGCAACATTCTGTTGCAGTTTTACTGAATGTCTTTGTGAAAATGTCAGAACTTCATTCATTGTACATTTCACTTTTGGCAAGTCCTAATGAATCAGATAAAAGTTACAGGAGGAAAAATACACAAGACAAAAGTTTCGGAACCAACCAATAAATAAAATACCATACAAACAACTCATTAAAGAAACAATAGACATTTCAAGTGAGCACAAAAATGTTTGCATTTCTCTTTCACTCCCACCCTGCCCGAGGAACACAACTTCTGTTCTAGATGTTCTACTTCCCGTCAATAGAAAGACAATGCAAACATTTGTAATGTAACACACTTTAACTTCCACTTCTAATATTAAAATTTGATTTTATACTAATTAATGAAAAATAAATAAAAGAGGAAATTACAATGCAAAATACTAACTTGGATACATTTCTTCACTGACAACTGATCGATATGATGTTCACTAAAAGCATTTAAAATCATCTTCATTAAAGTAAGCACCACCCTCCTAAAGAGATGTAGTTGATCATTCTTATCATAAGCCTTGATATAGTCAATGAGGTAGGAAACAAACACAGAGGCAGAGTGCACAAACAATAGTCTTGAACCTAACCAAATAAAAAGATAATGTTATAACACATTCACACAAAATAGTGTTCAGTTCAAACTACTACAAGTAAATTAATACCTTTAGACAATGCACTTTTAATTAAAACTGCCAGACTTCTTACAAGCTCCAAGTCAACTCTCCCAAGAGGTAGCAAACATGTTGCATATTTTATTACAATATTTAAAACAGACACAGAAAATGGAACAAATAAAGCAGAATCCTCTTCCTCATCAAAATTGCTCATTATTTCATCCATTTCAGATGGAACATATGGTAGTAATGTTCTGAAACACATGAGGAATGTTTAATGGCTAGGTAAAATGTTACAAAATAAAAATATTAATCAAGTGATGTTGGCCACACATTCCACCTGGTCCTCAGAGGATATGTTTCTGGGACTATATTTGGGTAAATATGGCAACACATTCAATCAGTTATTCCTTAGATAAAAATTGAAAATTATACAATAGCAGTGGCTTTAATTCAAGGAGAAAAGTGTTGACACAACAGTTTGCTTTGCAAGAATGAGAACATTTGATGAAGAATAACAGCACTTACTCAGAAGCCCATTCAATTATCACTCTGAATTCTTGAACAGAATTAATTGGTTCCTCTTCATGAATTACCCCATTTAACTTTATCATTAAAGTTAAATACAAATCAAAGCATTCTTGTAGAAAGGTGTCGCACAGATCTCGGTCTGGAAAACCATCTCCATTTTCTAATCTACTATTAATGAGTTCCTAAAAATATAACAATAGCAGTTCTTTGGATAAGTAAGTTCAATTCAAGTTAAAGATGACTTTGAATATTTCATACCACTAACCTTTATAGTTCCCATATAAAGCCATAATTGTACCAATTCATCAGAATGCTGACTAAATACCTTGTTCTTACAGCGTGGTATCATCAAAATAGAGTCAATTAAACGAAGACCTAATCTTGGTTTTGGTCCAGTACTTTCTTTAAAATTAACAACTTTTCTTCGAGTAGAGCTCTATTTGGAAAAAGGATAAATAGTATAACAAAATAAAGCAAAATTTCTAGTGTAATTCCAGAAAAAAGATTTGCCTGATTTAAAACGTCAATACTAACAGATCTACGACCATTGATGAGATTAGCCTTCTTGAAGGTTTCTTTCAACCATTCGCGAGCCATTTCTATAACATCAGCCCCTCTTCCCCACATGCACAAAGGAACAAGAAACATCAGCATTTTATCAGAATTGTTATCCCATTCCATTTTCTTTAATTGAGACACGCAACAACTCTCCACGGTGGAAACGTATTTCAACCTTGTGGGAGGCATAAAACTACAAAGACCCAGGACTGCACTATACAACCCAGTATGACTCTGGAAAAAAATAAGAGCATTATAATACGAGGTATGCACATACAACAATTCTTTATTTTAAAACTTACTTTGAAAAACTGTAAAAAGGAGTTTAGGCATGGTTCAAATACATCGTAAATTTTTTTCTTTATATGTTTATTTTCAGACTTTTCCAAATCCTTCAAATGAATCTGCCAAATAACTCCAGCAATCTCTAAAAATCCTTTGCTTATTTCTGGATTGTCAAGAGGCATTTGATTTGAACTATCATCTGGACACTCCGACATCTGGACGCTTGGAGCAGTAGTAACAGAACTTTCATCATTGCTCTCACTCACACTGGCTGCAAAAAAAAACAAACAATTAATTTCAATCAAAATGGTCCCTGGTTCATAAATTAACACTGTTTATGTCAAAAGGTTAGTCATTAATATATAATGAATGAATAAACTTATTGCCAAAAGCTGTTAAAAATAATGTTTTTAAAGTAAATTTCCCAGATTCAATGTAGTAAAGAAGAATACACACAAAATGACCTCTTAACATTACCAGAAAAATTAATTATCTCAAACAAGTCTCCTCAAATATTTGTTCATGTTCACAGCAAAACATTACAAAAAGTAGAGAAAAAGCTAGAAATTAAAAAAAAAAGTGATTCCACATTAATATGGTACACTGGAGTGGGGATTTAATCAAGATGCATTAAATTGAAATCATCTTAAAAGTTCAGTATCCTAGACAGTTCTTGTCCTTAGCAATTTCATTGAAAAGAGTCAATGTCAAAGTTTGTACCCCATGAGGTTGCAAGAGAAAAAATTTCTACAAGATGCAGCTGAAGCGCTGACTAAATAAAAGTAATGCTAAAAATAGAACTGATTTCACAAGGAACCATAGTTCAAGAAATAGATGTGGAGTCATTGATAGTGGGAAAACAAAGCAAAATTAATTGTTAGACTATCCTAGTTTCGGCACAACACCCCAAACAAGTGCTTCAGGAATTTGACATTCTAGTATGATTGCAAAACAAAATTAGCCAGGAAGACAAATAGGAATGACTTAAATTTCTAGAAATACAAACGTTTTGCCAGAACAAGCAAAGAAGGCTTTTCCACAAGGCCACATAATACTGTAAACCAAATGAAACTTACAATCATCAACCGAAGAATTTTCCTTCCCAGAAAATAATTTTCTCTTCTTTACAGACGACGGGCTTTGAGAAATCCCGGTTTCCTTGGCAACATCCAATTTTTGCTTTACATAACCTCGTACAAATGAGATTATGTCAAGCATCATTTTAACAGCAGGTTCCAGGGGCAATCTTTTTTTAGAAAAGTAGAAAAACTTTAAACTTGCTGCACAATTTAAAGCAATTAAATGAACGAGACGTAATATTATGGTTGCTTCATCAAACTGAGGGTTGAAAAAGCTATCAAACAAGAGATCAACAAGTTTAGAACCAATCACTTCATTTTCAACCTGTAATAGATTAATGTAGTTAGTGTGCTGAGTTAAAAATCTTTCAAGACATATCATATATTCCATACCAACTTACCTCTAACCGACCTACAAGTTCTTCCAATGACACAATGTGCCAAAACTTCAATTTTCCCTTAGACACTTTAACAGTAAGTAACATATTAACAAATGCTGAACGAACTTGTTCATTAGGATCATGGAAATTTTTTTGGAAACGAGGCAAAATCTGCTCCAAACATATTGACGCATGAGCATTAGTCAGAAGTTCAGGAAGCCCTTTAAAGACACTTCTTCGTACGTAAAAAGATGAAAAATCATTTGCTAGTACACTAATTGTTTTCATCCAACGATGAATAGTTTCAGCTGGTATCGCTTCCCAATAACAAGACAACATCTTACAAACTTGCTGAAATAAAAATTCAAAATTATTTTAAAGAAATAACTCTCGCAATAAACAAGTAACCGACACAAGTAGTATCAACAATTTCTCAAGTTGTCAAATGTTAGTCTAGCAACACATATGCATTACAATTATATATATTTGCTTTAATGAAGAAAGTTCAACAACTGAGGCACTATTTTAAGTGCCTTAGTATCATGTCTAAACAAGTTTTTAGTAAAAACTTGACTGTTCATCAAGATGTACAAATGACAATGTTATGTACTGTGGGCCTACAGAATGATTAAATTCACGTATATAGAATTTTCTGTTTCCTCTTTCCTTAAACAAATAGAAATTCTCCATTTAAGCAACTAATTTTGAATTTACATACAATTCAATAACACAGTAACACACTTCCATTTTCTCATTAACACGCAATTTAAACACACAAAGCCACGTACTAATTTCTTGCAAATACAACAACATATTTGTATAACCCCTTTAGATGATAGTCACAACCTCAAATTCAAAAGCACTAAAAATCTTACCCGAATAGCAATAATACGGACAATGTGACATTTGTCAGTAAGCAATTTTGTGATAGCATCGTGCTGTTGGTTCAAATAAATGTCATTTATCTGTTTTCCCTTTCCAGGTTTCTCCAATGGATATGCATCAAACAAGACTTCAGTAGCATTACATCTATGAATATTATTGGGACTCTGAAATTTAAGAAAAAAAAGCAAATTACAATGATCAACACACAACCTCATTGTATTAGCGAAACAAAACACCTACAGAAAGATGCCTCCATAGTAAGGGTTCATAAAGAGTAGATAACATTTTCTGTACATGAGGAAAATGCTTCTGTTGATGAAACTGACTCAATATGCGCAATGCATTTTGTCCAGCAATTATCATATTCAAATTCTGTCTAGGTAATGTAAGGGATTTCAACATAAAAAACTGTACACACTCCTTTTCCAAGACCTGTAAAAGAAAAAGAAAATTTAAAAATCATTGATCTGTACAACCATGATTACTACATGCAGAACAAATAAATAAAAACAGTTCTCTCGTCCCAAAATAGGAAAACATGAATAGGTGTTAATTCAAAAACTAAAAAAACAACAACAATAATTTGATTATTAATGCGGAACATCATGCTGTAGCTAAAATCAAATCCATCTATTGGATTTAGTCCAGTATTTATCATATTATAAGCACAATCACTGATATAAAAACTTACCTTCTTCATTTCAGGTCCTGAACTATTCCAAGCATAGTAATATGAAAGAGCATATTCTTCAGCTTTATTATGCGGTAAGTACTTCTTTATAACTCCATGAATTTCCTAAGACATTGAACATTTCTATGAGAATTTTTTGAAAATTAGCATGAGTTGTACAACTACACCCATTAATTACTGAGATTCACAGAAGCCACAAGAAGTTCAGAAAACATAATAAATACAAGATAATAACCAAAACAGCCAATGGGTAGTGTCAGAATTCATTAACTTGAAAGGTCAATGGTGTAAAAATATTTCTGCAAAGAGAGAATACAAAAACTAACCAATGTAAAATGCTCAGACCATGTCATCATGTATCCAATAAAATTGCAACCTTCTTTCACTTTCAGGAAATTTTTTGATGTAGGAATTTCTAACAAATAACCTTTCATTTCTTCATAGTAAACTTCATTTTCTAGAACAAGCTTCAATGCACCCCGGAATGTCCACACCATATGAACATCAGCTTTCTATACAATCAGGATAACAATCAGAATAAAACAGAATTCATTAAAAGAAAATTTTCATGAAACATCATTGACAAAAAATGAGTACCCATACCAAAGCACCTTGTTGCAATGACTGCTTCACCACAAATTTGAATGTTTTTACAAGCATGCTCTCTTCCATCTGAATCTTCTTCTTCACACCTATACTACATACCTTTATTATTTGAGCCTTCACCTGAAAAATATTTAAAATTATGAAATGTACCGAGGAATTATTTTTCACAAATATCAACAAAGAAGCAAATTAATTTTCTTCTTCACATTTATCTTATTCCATAACTACTTTAATTTAAGCAGTAATTGCTAAAAGAGGATTATAAACAGGAACACTTAAAGGTAAATCAATCTCATAACATACACACTTAAATATCATTGAAAACATGTCAAAACATTTAGTACAATAATGAAATTAATTATATGAAATGGGCAAAATGTCAACCCAAGTAATTACATTAAAAGTTGGATGGTACACAAAACATCACAATACTAATCAATTACATAATACAAAAGAAACTAAGATCTCACTTAGTCCAACAAGCTTACCTCTGGTTTCACATTAGAGCAGTAAAGCAATTCTACCATAACAGTTATAAGACTCAACATAGCAGAGGGTAGCTCTGGCTCTTTAACATCCATTACAATACATGCTAATTGAGTCAATAAAGTTAAAAACTCTTGAACCTCTAGTAAAACCTGAAATAGAACAAAAAATTAAAAATGAATGAAAAAATTAAAAATTAAATGAATTCAAATGGAATTGATTGCATACATCACTGGTAGAAGATTCAGCATTACTCTGACGGGAATCAGGGTAAAGTGATGAATTAATTGTAGATTCCAAATTTGATAACAAATGGTTCCATAATATCTCTTGTTCATCCTTAACAATTCGAGAAACATCTTCCTGT
Organism: Laupala kohalensis; assembly: GCA_002313205.1. Taxonomy (NCBI): domain Eukaryota; kingdom Metazoa; phylum Arthropoda; class Insecta; order Orthoptera; family Trigonidiidae; genus Laupala; species Laupala kohalensis. The sequence continues at coordinate 974,702 of NNCF01127815.1, forward strand.
AAAAACAGAGTGAAAGTTGTGAAGTTGTTACTTACATATTACCTATTTCAAAAGGTGTGATTTTAAATTAAGTGATTACACACCAGTTTCTCCAAGTGCACCTCCAATGAAGGACTTTTTAACCGATCCAAAATTGAGAGCAAATCGTGTTTTTTCGTACTTTTCATGGTGACGGGGAAAGTGAAGCAATCTTCAAGTAATCAGGACACCACGATATTTATGTTCATCAATCCTCAAAGAAAAGTTCGCCAGCACAACTTGACATCACACACTTTCGCATTATTCAACAATACACATCACACGTATTTCAACGGAAGTCGATTAATTTTAACGATTTGGTGAATAGGGCAACAAGTATTGAATTGATACACAAGTGGAAAAAATCGAGAGGGAAATCCAATTCAGTGACCCATCCACAATTCACAAATACTTAACTCACAGAATTCAGTCATTATTTTTAATTGATTATGAAAACATTTGAATGCAAATGCAACAGACTGATCAACCTAATGACACAACCAAGACACAACTATTTCAAACCATACACAAGACTACGCAGGAGGCCACTTACCTTTCGTTCATATCTCTAACGGTTGTTATTGATGTAGTGTCTGAACAAACCGATAGGGGCGCTATCATTGCTGTTTGACAGTCCTTGGCCTAAAATACGAGGGGAAATGAGGACACGCGCGAAATGTGAATAACTGAAAAATTTTAGACGAGAGGGTAATATCAGTAACACAATATCTACATTTAATTTCTTTATTCCCTGTAAATGATACAGGAATAATATTTGAAGGAATATATGCATTCGATGCCGATTTGTTTTAACGAAATTTAAGATCTATTTGTAATTTGTTGAGTGTCCAAATGAGTGACTTCGTTATTACATTTAAATTTTGAGAATTTCAGTTTCTCGGAGGAGATGGCGTCAAGACTGAATTAATTTATTGAAATTTCCCTATAGCACAATATTTCCACTCAAATGAAAATTGTTTCCAAATATTTCCCTTTACACACAAATGCATGGCAAAACGTGACTTCGTACAATGTAAAGAAATTATTTTAAGAGAGTAGTCCGAAGAAAATATTATAATAAATTTATTGTCAAAAAAGCAGTATGACCACGTGGAGGACAATAAACTAATTTACTCTACGGAAGCAAGCAAGGGACCATCCCATCAATTCCGATCAAGGGCCCTAAGGTAGAGGCGGATTCAAAACTTTCAGCAAAAACTCCTAAATAAGATAAAAAGTTAGGTGCGAGTTATAATACTAATAGAATGTCAACATGTTTGTAATTTAACGTAAAAATTTACATATAAAAATTATTATCGAACTATAGATTATTCTGAGTATAGTGTTTAAAAATCATAAGAATTGAAATAACACTAAATTCACGATTTATTGTTACAATAAACACGTCCCTAGACAAAGCCTAGAGAACCTGTATAAGGAATCCGCCTCTACCCGAAGGAAAATCGGAACAAAACCCGGGCCAGGATGAGGCTACAGAATTAATGTACACAACCGTGCCAAAGTAGAGTACACATAAAATTAAATTAATATGAGCCATAAGACAACACAATCATGCAAGAAAATAGTTTTGAAATTCTCATAAGTTATTTTAAAAGTACTACAGCAATGGCGTGATAAAGTACAAGACGGATTTAACTTTTATAATTATTAACTTTTATATTATTTAACTTTTATATTATTCATAATTTCAGTAAATAAGAGAGATATACAAGCAGTCCTGTCGAGATGGGGAGGCAGGAGGGTTAGGTTGATCCCAGGCCTCAAGAAATGGAACCCTTAGGCAGACGCCCTCAATGATGGAACATAGATGAAAAATAACTATATTTCCCATATAAAACGGGAACAAGATCATGCGACGTACATAGTGGTCGTGATTTGGAGCCAGAGGTGCTCATTGCCGCCTAGGCGGAGGATGTTCCTGCCGTCGTCAAAACGAAGTGGCAGCATCCGTCAACAGTGTCATTTGGTGGACAATGTAGAAACTAGCAACATCGTTGAGTCGACACCAAGCTACATCCATAGAGTCAGAATGGGCACAAATCCGGGACTCCTCGGATTCGTTCTATTTTGTAGGGTGTCCGGATGGGGTTTTAATACATTGTTGGATTTTTAAATATGCCGTGCGACGAAGGCTAATCGTCACGATTGTTCGAAATTCGTATATGCCTCCGTTTCCGATTTTAATAGGGCCCGTTTTGAAGGAATACGGAGGTATCGCTGAGGAGAAGATTCCAGTGGGCGATTCGCGTAAGATTCTGATTGATTATTTTACTTTGTAATGTTCGGGTTTTAGCTCCAGAATCCGGTGTTTTCGGTCTCCTTGTCCTAGATTTGGGATTTGGTTGTTGGCAACCGTAAACCAGTTGCATATCAAGGATTTTATCAGACTTTTTTTTTTTTTTTTTTTNATCTGCGAATACCGAAACTGTGGTGAAAAATGTTGCAATTTTAAGGTAAACACAGTTCTAGAAGAATATATTTTTACAACTGAATGCAAATAAAAGACCTACGTGATGAAAAGATTTTTTTTTTACAAAATACAAGAATTTTTTTCATTCATTTGGTGTGTTTGGGGGACGTGGGTTCAACTAGTAAGCCCTTTCCCAAAATCATAGACATAATATACGTAGATTGGGGAATTTTATGTCCAAGATGTTACGCTCAAGATCTTATGTTCAGACTTTTCCATGTACTCGTACTTCATATACCTATTGAATAAAATACATCTTCTGAAAGAGTCATTACGACACTATATTATGCTTTGAAGAGGAGGAGCATAAACATGAAGTCATAAAATTTGTGCAGGAAGGGTGGGGGAGGGGGGCATGGAACAAAACTATCGGTCTCGGGCGCCTGTCGAAGTTGCGTACGGACTTGAGTCGAGGCGGGTGGTGCAGTGGACAGCACACCTGCGACCGGAGCAGGAGGTCCGAGCAGACACTCCTCCACGAGTAGGTACTCGGAAGTTGTGAGTTAAAAATGGCATCCGACACGTAGGTACGTGGAAACCGGGTTTAAGCGCTACCAGCATGGGATCCGCCTGTGGTCGCTTATCCCCTGAATGGGGATGTGACCGAGTTCACTGGAACGGGTCGGATGGATGTTGCGTACGGGCGTGAGGAGTCGAGGCGGGTGGTGCAGTGGACAGCACGGGACAGCACAACGAGCACAACCAGCACAACTACGGACGGAGTAGAATCTCGGGTTCGAGACCCTGTCTTCGCAATTTTCACCTGGCTGTTGACGATGCAAACACTCCTCCCTGAGTAGGTACTCGGAAGTTGTGAGTTAAAAACCTAGATTTTGTTCATACTTCCAAGAATAAGCACAGTATTTTCTATGAGACGGAACAAGCACTCTATCCTTACCTCGTTTTCGTTTCGAGCATCGAGCAATGCATAACGGGAGCCAATGTCTATTACGATACTAGTATTACGTGATGCCTTAAAGACAAGTCATACAACACCAACAACGAAAACGATAGATAACATTTTTCTCTGAAATTTCATTTCAAGTTGAGAAATACTCGTAGAAAAGTTATTTTCCTTGTCAACCGCCCGGTTCGGGACCCAAACCAGAGAATGGGTTTAAGGGAAGATAAAAAATTCATTCTAACCATCTAAAACTGGGAATAATAAAAATATTACACCATCCTGGATGCGGTAGTTTGAAGGGCATGGAATAGATAGGGGTCGGAAAGTTTGCTTGGACGTCAAAAACCTGACATTTTACCTCCCGTGGCACATTGGAACATTGAAATGAAACATTGGAAGACCAAGAAATTGATTTTTAGGTGTTTGAATTAGCAACTATCACCAACATACTCTAGAAAAATCAAAATATAATTGCCGCATGATATTTTGAATTATAAAAAAAAAATAGTTTTTAATCGTCGCTACTAACATATTCATACAACGCCACACCACAACAAGAAGTGAAGCAACAACAATACGTACAGCGGTGTATTGCAGTATGCTGTGGAAGGACACCTGCAGCAACTAGTTTTGTTTACCCTTCTTACCCCGATTATAGTCTGTGCCCCGAATCATCTATTTGTCTAAACATTTTGTGCCCCCCCCTCTCCAATCCCTCTGAAAACGCAATCGCGGCCACCGATTATGAGCAATGTCAGGGTTATGTTTTCCATTACTGTCAGTCTATAATTCTCGTTCTTTCACCGTTTGTGAATGCGGGACAATAAAACTGGGCTTGGTTTCGTGTGGTATCAACGCGTTGGAGCTCTCAACGCGTCACCTATACTATTGCAGAGATCGTTGCAAGTTGTTTGCAGATTTTGAGCGGCTTAAGTAATGGCAGCAAAAGTTCAAGTATTTGACCCTCCTAGTTCAGCGAGTTCTGAAAGGTAAAAAATTGCCATTTATTCCTATTCTACATTACGTGTTAAATGTTATCTGTGTTTTTTATAAATTGGAGTTGAACCTAGGTTTTCGGATGACGTACTAAGTGAAACGTGGGTAATAGTTTTTTGTGCACACGTGCATAACCAATCCATTTCAGCGGACACATTGTAAAGAGATATTTCTATTGTATTTTAGTGTAGTATGTGGTAAGATTGGTGTAAGATGTCTCTTAACGACTGTTGTGAATTATTTAGTTGAATATTCTGATCATAGTGATGTTGGAGATACTGAAGTTGTGGATCAGGTGTTCCTGCATGATGATGCAGAGGAAGAAGAGGAGAAAGGAAATGATACATATCCTGTAGCACCAACACCACCTCCTATGTCCCCACGACCTCCATCAACAGGTTTGTCATAATGAACATTGCAGGTATTTTCACTAGTCATTTTATTAATAAATTCCTTACTTATTACTTTCAACTCATGTTTGTTATTATCAGGTTCCCTCCAGAAATCTCCACGTTCAAAGCGACAGAGGACTGCGTCAATGTCTCAATCCTCCAAGAAAGTAACTGCTGAGTCCATTCTTCGTAGTCATAACAGAACTATATATACAGCTGGGCGACCTCCTTGGTACAACACAGCTGGACAACAAGTAGAACCATTTGTCATTGGTAATTTCTTATTTATTCCAGTATAAATGTTTCTTTCTTTTTAGCATCAAAACCAATTCATCATACTTGCTCTATATTTTTTATTTTTTCAATTGATTGACCTCCATGCAAAATTCCATTTTTTTTGTTACAAGTTAAAAGATAATATTTGGTGTGAAACCAATGGGTTGTTTAGTTGTCAGTTACTGATTATCCATGTGTAGAAATTTTATCTAGTTCTATATTTATTGAATTTTTTTGTTTGTTAAAATATTGTAATTATTTTTTTCTGTAAATATCACAAGATTACTAGAATATATGGCACTATTTGTGTAATCTCTCCGTGATTATTCAGTATTATTTAATGTATTTAGACTTATATGAACTTAAAGATATTTTAATTTAAATACTCAATAATTTTCAGTTAAGCAAATTCCTCCCAAGGACAATATTTTATTTCTGAAGAGGCATGAAAGCCCTTGTTTGGGAAGAGGAATTAAATTCTCTACATGCATGAGCATGAACAAGGAAACCAAATTTAATAGGAAATAATTAGCAAATTTCTTAAACACTGGAAACCATCTAACTTGTAGCATCAATATTTTACCTTTGTAGTGGAATTAGAATGTTCTGTAGTTACAAATAAAAATAATTAAGTGCTTATATAGGGATGGTAAGATTGAAAAGCCTTAGTCTCTCAATACTTTTTTAAAATTTTCTTTCTGTTTTGAACCTCTTTGTCTTGTTTTGTCTGTTCTTAAAAAAATAAGTTTGAATACTGTCAGGAAAATGTGTTGTATGGTTATGAAGATTTTATTTTCTGTTATGTGTGTTATTTTTCTGTTTCATTATGAATGTTGTATTTTTGCTTCATAATCTGTGGCTAAAAGTGTTGATAACCTTGCAGAGCTATGCTGGAGAAATGAGTTAAACAAATCAGAGGTGCAATATTTTATGCACTTCATCAGAACTCTTCTGAAAAAAATATTTCAATTTGAACCATTACTATACCTAAATAAAATATTTGTAAATTTAAGGTAGTACTAGCGTAGGTAGAATTAAATCACAAAAATATTTGAAATCGGAGTAAATAAACGGAGTAACATGTACTTATTGTGATTTCAACTTGAAAAATATACCTCACCGGCCATTTAAATGAAATAATAGCAATTATAAATGATGGTGTAATACATTGCGTGTTCTGGAGAAAACACTTATTTACAAAATAAGACCAATGATCACGAATCACGATACAATCATGAAAGTGATGGTAATTTACATTGATTTGTAGTAAATTTTCAGTAGAATTTTTAACATCACTTTTATCTATAGGTCACATCAAGTCACATCAGGTATCTATAGGGACATTTGAGAAAGCTATTTAACTTTTCCTGAGGTGAGATGCCTAAATCATGAAACTGTTGTGCTCGGTTGCCATCGTTCTACATGCTCTTGTGCATTTCAAACAAGCCAAGCGAGTGCCTGAATATTGTTAGTACTGTATTATTAACTGATAGATAGAAGTTAAATCATGTTTTCTCTTCATTATTATTCATATCGTTGTGTTTTAAAACAATTAGAATAATATTAAAGAAAACAATTATACATCTCGGAGATTTGACTAATTTGGAATGCTGGTCCCTCCTTAAATATGTTTTTATTTCTGTGAACATTACACAATATCAGTTTTTTATTTTCATTTTGTTTATTAATAATAATATTCACTGAATTAGTGAGATGTGGTGCCTAATAATTATCCCTGCTAATCAGTTTTTCTAATGAGTGTGAATATCATGTTCTACTATTTACGACCATTTTTAAATCTAGAATTTTTAAATATATTATTATGCATTATACTGGGCTCAACAATATTTATTGCGATTATAATATTAAATATTGTAAAGAGTCCAGTTAAGTTTGTATAATCTTTTTAATATAATGTTATGATTTCTATTTTAGGTATTTGTGGAGGAAGTGCATCGGGGAAAACAACTGTTGCAGCAAAGATCATTGAATCATTAGATGTTCCATGGGTCACTCTACTTAGTATGGATTCTTTTTATAAAGTAATAATTTTAACAATTGCTTTCTTTTATGCATTATTTATTTCATTCCAACTTCTTTGATGTTTACCCACTTACTTTTATTGTAGGTATTAAATGAAAAACAGCACGACTTGGCTGCCAAGAATGAATATAATTTTGATCATCCAGATGCATTTGATTTTGATTTATTAATAGAAACTCTTCAACGACTGAAAGAGGGGAAGAAAGTGGAAGTTCCTATCTATAATTTTGTTACTCATTCCCGTGAGAGTAGAACAGTGAGTATTAGCTAATAAGGAGCTATCCATAAATTTTGTAACACAAAAACTACTCTTTTTTTTACACTGCATCTCCCTCTCCATAATGCACCTAACACAGAGACCAACATCCCTCTACCCTGCTCTAACACAGTGTAATGGTTTCTTAAAATCCCCCTAGGGTGTATTGTGTAATTTATGGATGGGCTCTTAAGGTTATTGGTTTGAATATCCTAAATTGTTTTGAAACTGGAAATTTTCATCAATTTTTGTTTTAGAAAACCATGTATGGTGCAAACGTCATCATTTTTGAAGGAATCCTCACATTCTATAGTGCTACTGTTCTAAAAGTAAGTATTGTTTTATCTATAAAAATTCATGTTTGTTTTTTCTGCTATTAAAATCTATAAGATAGATGATTATGTCTTCAAATTATTTGAAACTATGTTGAAGAAACTGAACATTGGGTTAAATTTTTTCCTATTGCTTGTGAATGGAAAATTAAGTTCTTTGTGTTGTGAAATGTGAATTACCTCTGGATCCTATGGACAATTGATATTAAGGACAGTATCATGAGAATGTATCTAGATAATAAAGTTCTGCCACAATTATATAAAAATATGTATTTACGTGAAACTAAAATGAATAAAATATTGAGTGACACCCTCCACTTCCATATTAAAGAATTGTTATTAGTGGCACGTGTACTGTTCATGAATGAAACTTATCATCTGATTTATGTAAAGTCTTTGTTGCTTCTGAATATGTTCGTAGAGATTGGCTCATGTCATATATCAAATAATACAGTTTGCCATTGAAATTCATAATCCCAAAATATTTCACTAAAATGCATAATTACTGAGGTTTTCATACATGTTAATTATCCTCTCTCAGTATGAGAGAAAATAACTTCAATATCATAGATCACACAAACTGATGAAACAAAAAAAAAATTCCTTTCACAAAGGAAACAAAAGACTTAAATTTAAAATATTGAGCAATATATTTAGTAATATCAAGAAACTTGAATAAAATATGAAAGCAAAATTAAATTATTAAGGAAAATTAAACTGATATACCCACTAGGATTACTCTGGCTTCTAGTGGACTGACTACCCTAGCCAATGGGAGAGCGGCAACAGTTCATGTGACAACTATAGAATACTACTACTCATGGACTGTTGCTTAGTGCTCCTGTTTGGCTTGGGGAGCCGTCAGTTGGAGAGTTGGAGCTTACCAGAGCAAAAGCACACAAAACATCAATATATGTGGAGTCTGTGACATTACTCAATATGTTATTGTATTGACTTCATTGTAAATTGTCTAAGTATTTTACTTTATTACTAGTTATGTTTATGAGCTAAATGTGAACTAAGAGAAAAAAATATGCTGGAGTGTGAATGTCTCTTGATTGAGATGTAACTAAAGTAAAATATTTAATTATATTAGTAATTATTATATGGTGTCATTAAATTGGAGAATAAAAATACTTATATTGACATAAATTTGGAATAAATACAACATTTGGAAATAATTTTGTGAAACCCTAATCACTAAAGGACTTGGTGCGTTAAATTAAAAAATCCAGTTATTTAACTATATATTAAAAGCACACTTGAATTGTATTTATAGTTTTGTTGATGGTGTTATGGTTGCAATCACATGAAACTTGATGATTTGTGTGAAACCACATTCATAGTTATATTAGTCTGCATGTGTCTTAGACTTGCTTTTTAGTTGTGAGTAAAGATTTCTACAATGTTTGTACTTCCTATTAGGAATATTTATAATATGCTTTAAGTGCTGATTTAAGTGTATTCGAAGTTAGTTTAATTCTTGCATTAACGTGAGAGCATTTATGTAAGGTTTTCTGGTCAATACATTTTCTAAAAATAATTTTTTGCAATTTTTAATTTCTACAGTTGCTGGACATGAAAGTGTTTGTGGACACCGACGCTGATGTTCGGTTGGCTCGTCGACTTCGTCGAGACATATCTCAGAGAGGAAGAGACTTGGAGGGTGTATTAAAACAGTATTCTACCATGGTGAAACCAGCTTTCTACCATTATATTGCTCCAACTATGGTACATGCAGATATAATAGTTCCAAGGGGTGGTGAGAATGAAGTTGCGATAGAATTAATCGTCCACCATGTCCACACTCAACTTCAATTGGTGAGTTCAATAGAATGTGGCTGTATTGATGCTGTGGTACATATATTTTTGTTATTACAGATGGGTTAATTGTTTACTGTATTTGCATAGGTCTCTCAACGATGCAGTAATATCTTCTGGCTTGCACAGTGTTCTCCATGTCTCCTCAGTCCACTTATTCCCTTCGTCTTTGATTACAAACCTACATCTCTTTCATTTTGCTATGAATATAAAATGATGAAATATATTATTTGATTTGATTTCACAGTCATTGAAGCAGACTGCCTTAAGCACCCATATTTAAAGGCAATAGATGTTTCTTTGTTGATGATAACCACTTTTTAATGATGTTTTTGAGAAAGTCAGTTTTCAATTTGCATATCAATATTTAATTTAGGAAATAAGGAATGAACCAAAATTGGAAAAATTTCATGTATTGTGAGTGATATGTATGCTTTTGTTGGTCTGTAACAGTGCTGAGTGCTTAAACTTTTTGAAATTATGATGTATGAATTAATTATGAGAACGATTGTGTTAAAATCTTCACTTCCACTGTTTTAGGTAAGGTATTTGCATTATATTAGAAGACATCAATTATTCTTTTCTATCCTGTGATGCTCTGTAGGGGGCCTAGATTAATTTTATTGCCCTTTTGCTTATTTGATTTTTGCTTCTTTTTTTTAGCGAGGATTCAAATTGAGAGAGACTTTGGCTCATTCCTATATAGGACAGCCGCTACCTAGTTCTGTTTATTTACTTCCGTCAACCCCGCAGATCAAAGGTCTGCATACTTTTATTCGTAACAAAGATACTCCTCGTGATGAATTTATTTTTTATTCGAAGAGGCTGATCCGTCTTGTGATTGAATATGCTTTATCATTGTTACCCTTCAAGGTTTGTTATGTTTCTTTGTATTTGTATATATCTCTGTTCTTAGAGCTATCTGTGTTAAATTTACTATTTCCTGTAGGAAGTGGTGGTTGAAACGTCTCAGGGGGTTTTGTACCATGGAAAGCGTTGCGCCAGTGAGAAGATTTGTGGTGTGTCAATTTTGCGTGCTGGAGAAACTATGGAGCAGGCTGTGTGTGATGTGTGCAAGGACATAAGAATTGGCAAAATCCTAATCCAAACTAATCTCTCTACTGGAGAACCAGAGGTAGTGTTATATTTCTTGCTATTTGCATGGACTGCTTCTTTAAATTCAGATAATGATTAACTCAACAAATTTGAAAATGTAATGTTTTATTTCTACTGCAATTCTTGGGATCATTTAATGACAGGATTTATGAATTGAAGATATTCTTTTGCCAGTTTCTCCAAACATTCAGTATTAAGTATCATAAACATAGAGTATCAATTGATCTCAGAGATGAAAATATTTTTGTAAGATGCTCAACTGACCCCTAATTTATGATGACGTATGAAGTATTAAGCGACCAATTATGTATAACTGCTAGATAGTTGACTGAGTGACCTGAAAACAACCATGCCACACTTGACGTTTTGTCCTTCAACAGACTTTTATATGGGAGACAGCTGAATGACTTCATATATGATCGCTTGATTTTCTTCCATTATTTACATGAAATCATAATGAAAAAGTGAAGACGAGATATAGGTATAAAGCTAATGTTTTTTAGATATAAGGCTAAGATTTTATTGTCATAAAATCACAACAATCTACACATTATTTTATAAAATTAACTTGTTAAATTTGTTCTTGTTGTTCTCTGACAGTATCCCATCTTTGGCAATATTGTTGAGAAAATTGGTGATCTCTTTTGGTAAATGGTGGCATAAAATTTTGAGAAATTTATTTCCAATTAACTTGAAAGTTAGTTTATAACTGCTTTCATCAAGGTCATTGTTACCATATTTACCCTAATATAGACCCTGCTTCCTTTTTCGAAGAAAAAAAAGTCACCTTAAAATCATGTGGGACTATATTAGGAGTTTAGTACAGGGAAACTGCTAATTCAAAGTTTCGTGGGTGATGAGTTAAGCGAACACAAGCTGTATATGTAACGTAACACAAAGAACATCGATCGATGATGGCGGGATTTGACACTCATTCGAAATTGTCCACGTCGTCTAGGAATGACCATCTGCCGACGTGATACGATTTTTTCGAGAGATGGGGATCTTCTTCGAAACAACGAAAGTTGGTCGATTGATGATGCTTCGATGCTAACATCAAACTGCGAGTTCTAAATAATGCTCAGACACATAGAAATGAAGCAGCGGCACGAGAATTCAAAGTAGAGCCGAAGTCTGCATGTATCTGGTGATGTCAAGAGAAGTTGAACTACATCAGTTAACTTTTCAAATACTTTTGATTATACTTACCAGAGCCAACCATTTCACATGGAATTTTGAATGAGCATTTTTCTTCAGAAAGACTTTTTAGAAAATTGATTTTACTCAACTTCATTTTGCTTTCTAAATTAAGGGGGGGGACTGTATTCGGGTAAATGCGGTAGCTGCTTGGCACTTAAATACTGAGTTCTTGAAATGCATACAGATCTTCATAAGTATATACTAAGCATCCACTTTGAAAAACGATGTCTACACTAAAAATGATTTTTTTACAATTAAATTTCTGATACCATTTTAAAAAAGATTTAAATGATTGCTTGTGATAAAAATGTTCAAAATTTGAAATATAGATTCACTGTCAGCAACAAATGTAATGTTAAATGGGTCACCTGTAAGTTAAATCTCTACTTGTTGTGAGGAAGTTTGCATTGATTTCCAAAAATAGCAATATCTTTGGAAAGTGTCAATAAAAGTAGTTTTTCAGTCTGTTATCATTAAATTGACTTCGTGTTCTGGTATAGCAGCTGAAATCTCACCTGAAATGCCCTCTATTACCTTAAGGATTATGTCTGTAAGAAGTATCTTTAAGTTTTAGATTGTCTCGGTTCGAGTTCAGATGTTTGGAAAAATACAGATGTAACAGAATTGTTTTAGGTCAAAATTAAAAGACGTATGAACATGTTTCGAGATAAGGGTAGTGAGTGGTTAAGCCATTTTTTATGATGCATATTTTGCTTGTTTTAGATATTGTGTAATTGAACCATGAAAGCTTATTTTGCCTTTTTGCTGAAATGAATGCTTATAGTGTAGGGAATAGTTTCCCTATACCATCACAACATAATAAACATTTTATTTTCTTACACTGTCAGCATTATGATTTGTAAACAATCATATGAATGTATTTATAATTGAAGGGTTATGTTATTACCTTAAATATCTGGAATGGAAATATACATAATGCGATGATGTTTTTAATTCATGAACCTCACATTCTTTGAATGATAAAAAGAAAATGTTTAAATGACTTAAAGAAATATGTATTTTGACTTGATCTTGAACTCTTTATTTTCTTTACTTTGTGAAACCAGATAATATGGATTCTACTCTTATAATAGATACCAAAGTGCCCTTTTTTTATTCTATGAATATTGTGTATTTTATATTAAAATTAAATTTATAATTATAAAAACTATATACATCTTATTATCTAAACACTATTATCTAGTGTGTTTGTTTTTGTTTTAGCTGTATTATTTAAGGTTGCCAAAGGATATAAAAGATTATAAGGTGATTTTAATGGACGCCACTGTTGCCACTGGCGCAGCAGCAATGATGGCTATTAGAGTATTATTGGATCATGATGTCCCTGAAGAGAATATTCTTCTTGTCTCTCTGTTGATGGCAGAATCAGGTAATGGGATGACTGAATACTGAATACTGAATAAATTTATTGTAATGTGTTATTTATTGTTGAATTTCTTTTCTAGGAGTCCATTCAATAGCATATGCCTTTCCTGGTGTTCGTATAGTTACAACTGCTTTAGATCCTGAGATCAATGAAAAGTTTTATGTTTTGCCAGGAATTGGTAATTTTGGAGATCGTTATTTTGGTACTGAACCTTCAGAGGAAAGTTAATTTTTATGTTTTACATGGTTATTGTTGTAAAAATATTTTTTTGTAGTACAATTTTTATTTATTGGTTAATATGTTAGAAAAGTGGAAAGTTTATTGCCTATAAAGGTGAATTACCATTTCTTTTATAAGATCTCAGTTTGGGAATAAGGAATTTGCATTGTTTAAATATTTGTTATTCATTCAGGAAGATTCATATTGGGACGAGAGATGTTAATGTGAGAGACTTTTTGTGTAAAAAATGAATTTACAGCATTCTGGTGCTCGAAATAGTTTTAGATACTTAATTTGCTTTTAATTTTTATGCTACTTTTCTTTTTATATGATCAAGTACGTTAAAACATATTTTACCAAAGCATCCAATTGTTGTCTTAAGAAATCTTTTTTTTCTTTGTATTTATTTACCAACTGTACTGAATATTCTATTGAATGAATTGAAAGACATAATTATATAAAATGTATTAATGCATATATACACTCCAGTTATATATACCTATAATGAAACCTATGAACTAATTATGTTTGTAGATCTGATCAAATTGTCCCATCCTGGAAAAATACGGCTATGCATTGTATTTAGAGAGCAATCTTGTAAGTGAAGCTTGAAGTTTTAGTTATGTATATGAATTATCTTTTAAAGATAATTGTTGAATGTATTGGAAGTACTGGAGATGTCCAATAAATTTAATATAGCGTATAAATATATGTATATTGTGCTGCCCTGATGAAGCTCCAGGTAGTAGATCTTTACCGAACTGCTATAAAGCAACTTAGTCTCCAATTATCAACTGTTCTTGCTCTTGACCTTTCTGTTTTTATTCCAGTTATACCCTTTACTTTTGAATTGTTTTGATATTTGTACATTTGTTTCATTGTATATTAAAGTCTGAAATTGTTGTAATTAACTTAGGATGTCTTTATTTTTAATAATTTTTCAGTTCATATTTAAGTGAAATCCTGTTTACATTCTTTACTGGACAAGACTTTTCATGAATAAATAGAATACATTTATTCAGTAATTATCTGTCTGTTAAGTTTTAGCTCTATTTGCAACAGATATGAATTAGCCCTATTATGCTCTACTTTTCAGTGCAGATTTTTTAGTGATCACTTCATCCACTTCATCAAAGTCCTTTAGCCTGATTTCTGAATCTTGAGATTTATACCCCTTAGAACAGTTGTCTTTCTGTACCTTCCCTATATTCCCCCCACCTATCATAGGTGATAGTAGATTTGTATTTCCTTGGATGTAATTGTGCTAATTCACCATATGAAAATTTTTGAATGGTAATGCTATTTTTTGTTTACTTCAATCTACATTTTTTCTTATGGGTACATGATTTGTAGTTTAAAAAAAAAAAATGAAGTGATTTTAATTGATTTTGTGTGCAAGTACCATCATATAGTGGTCGGTAGAGCTATGGAATCAAAAACTTTATCCTTGGAACTTAAGATATGTTGTAAAATTGAAATAATTTTTTAAGAAAGAATAGTTCGAACAAGTGATACTGGTCTTGAAGGAGGCTTGTAAGCCAATTCATGATCTTGTTATTGTTTTCATGGACTAAAAAAAAAAGTATTTACAATTTGATTTGGAATTGAAGCATGAATTTATTCGCTGCCTTCAATCAGTTTCCAATGTTTCAGAATTTTCTCCACGAAATCAGAAAATTTGCAACAATTTGATCAGGCATACAAAAGTATCTCAGTATTGATAGAACATACACTTTTATGTCATGTTCTCTCTTGCTTTTCTTGTGGTTAACTTATTATTATGAAGTTCTGTTGTAAATTGTGTTAGTATTTTATAAATAATGTTTTGGATGCATGATGTGAAATAGGATTTCATACTTCTGAGTCACTTATTTTCTGTTGCAAGTGGTTGTTTTATTCAGAAACTGTATGTTATAAATCTTCTGAGTGAAGTGAATTTTATTAGGGAAGTGTCAAATGGAATGGGGAAAAAGTTGTTTCATGTCTACGAGCATTAAGTGTTTGCCGATTCCATCGAGACAGTTTTACTGTTGATTGTTGTCCTCAGTGTCCCTCATATTAAACTTTCATCAACATATTTATTATTTTAGATTTATAGTGCCTTTATTTGAAATTAAAAAGAAAAATCTTTTATTGAAATTTATTTCTATTTGTTTTTGAGTATAGAATACTTCCTTGTTGATAGAGATGCAAGGAGCGAAAAAAAAGTTGGTGTGGTTTCAAGTGAACACTAAATAAGTAGGCATTTTTTATAGTAACAATTTATTGGGTGTGTGTATATGTATTTAATTCTGTGAAGAATAGTATAAAAGTACAACAGTGTACAAATTAATCTGAACACACATATGAACTCTTATAGTTAATTAAATTATCTTTCATACAGATTTCAAATCATTTTTAATGATTTATCTTTTAGAAATGGTAAATTGGGAAAACTGAATCCTTTTTCTTTAAAATATGTTGAATTCTTTTGGATTTTTGGTCCTGAACCTGACCTTGTTTCAAGATTAAGCGCTTTTTTAAATAAATTTTTTGAGTAAGAATTTTTCTTTATGGATATGACTCTCTTGTCGAAAACTTGGGATATTGAGAATTTAAGCATTTTTCTTCTATTTCTATAAATTTCATAGAATAGACTGTTTTAGGCATTTATTTACAGATGAATTTATGAGACAGAAGTGTGATCATGTATTTTCAGTCTTTGTATTATTTATGCTGGGTATTTTCATTTTTTTATTAAAATACTGTAAAAAGTGTTGGGTCTCATTTGTAATCAATTATATATGAACTATGACCAAACACACTTGAAACATTTTGAATTTTATTACTGTAATAGTTTATTACAATTATCTTTTATGTTTGTGATGTTACTTCTATTTCTCGGAGAGTGACAGAATATAGTAGTGAGTGGGAAACTGTTTTTTTAACTTCCGTGTATTCACATTAATTTGCATTCTACATTGTGCTCTTTTACCCCTTCAGACGGATCATCTGTCCCTCAGACGGATAGTGTCTGAATTTTAGTTGATAGAGGGCAGCATCGTGAGTCTCCTGTGGTGTTGTAAGCTTCAGTTGGCTAGTTACCTTTGTTGCACCAGCCAAATCTTTGCAATTTTCAGATAAACCTCGTATTTTGGAAACTACTCCATCTGTCAGGCAGTATCCACTAACATATGTGGCTACAAACTCAGTTTTTAACATATTTTTTTTGGCCATGAACTATTTATTTGTTGTTTTTTTTCTTCATTGTATTGGATAAGTTATAAGATATCTTCTTCATCTGCGCCTTATTATTCCCTTGTTGGATTGAACGGGGTCGGCGTTTCCTTCTTTAATTTTCCTCTTCCAGGTGTTCCTGTCGCTTGCTTCCTCCCGTCTCCATCCCTTCTCCCTCAGGTCCTCCTCCACCTTGTTTCTCCATTTCATTTTCGGCCTTCCTCTCTTCCGTCTACCTGCAATTTCAATTCTTTCCACTCTCTTGCCCACGTACTTATCGTCCCTCCTCTACATGCCCAAACCACCTCAGCCTGCTCTCTTGGACTTTCTTTCCCAGTGGTCCCACCTTCACTGTTCACCTGATGTACTCGTTTCTAATCTTATCCTTCCTAGTCCCTCCACACATCCACCTCAGCATTCTCATCTCCGCCACCTCCATCTTCCTCTCTTGGGCTCTGGTAATGGGCCATGTTTCCGCCCCATGCAACATTGCTGGTCTCACCACCGTTTTGTAAAGCCTCCCCTTCATTCGGCTATTAACTTTCCTATCACACAGCACCCCTGTCAATCTCCTCCAATTGATCCATCCACACGAGATCCGATGTTTGATCTCCTCGTCCATGCTGCCACTGGCCTCTATGATGGATCCGAGGTATTTAAACTTGGATACTGTTGGGAGGTCCTGGTGTTGGATGTTAATTAGGAGGTTTTCGGTACAGCCTGTTGTCATACACTCTGTCTTTGTCCTGCTTATTCTCATCCCCCTCTCTCTCCTCCAATGCCTTTCTCCATTCCTCCATCCTTTCCTGTAGTTGCTCTGGGCGTGTCTCACATATTACAATATCGTCTGCAAACAGCATACTCCATGGCACTTCTGTCTTCACTTCTTCAACCAGCACATCCATAACTAGATCAAAGAGGTTATGGGCTAAGTGCTGACCCTTGATGTTGCCCCACAAGAATAGGGAAACTATCTGTGACTCCAACACTGGTCATCACTCGAGTTTCTGCTCCCTCATACATCTCCTTCACCAGCCTTACATACTTTTCGGGTACGCCCCTCACTCGCATGCATTGCCATATCTCTTGCCTTGGTACTCTGTCATAGGCCTTTTCCAAATTGATAAGGTATAAGATATATCCGAAAAAATTCATTATTTGTCACGACTAATCCACAGACTCCTTATGTTGTTGAGATTGTTATACCTTTACCTATGGGTTTTGGTGCAGACACTGCAACGGAATTGTGCAGTATTGTTATTTTTTGGTATTTTATTAAGTCAAGGAATACCAAAATGAATAAACAAACGTGAACATTACTTTTTGTGGATGAAGAGGGTGCCATTCCCACCTGTGAGACTGATATTCCTCATAACGCATAAAAAAAAGATGATCCGACTGAAAGATTAATCATGCCATCTCATTATAAATTTTGACACTGAAGCAAATTCACTTTAGGGAAAGCATTTCTAATGTGGGTGTGGTAATTTTCCGGGTTGCTGTTATTAGGTTGCTTGTTTTTTCTGAAATGTTTAATTCTTTTATTCATTCGATTTGAATTAATGAAATTTCGCTCCATGGGTATTGTGAAAAAGAAAAGAACCTTCGTATCTCAGGGCAAATATACTAGACCATTCTGTTGCAACTGTATAAATGTTTTCAAACGTCTGTTGTAGTGAAGTCAATTACAATTTTCCACATCTTCCAAAAAAAATTAATTGGTATTGTTCTTGTTTCTGCAATCGAGTGGTGAATGTATAACTTAATTGTAATGAGTTTTAGTTGTATCTTTCCATATTCAGCTTGAATTAGGCTTTGGTTTTCTTTATTATAACTTGCAATAATAGCAGCAATTAGGATTAAACTTT
This sequence comes from Laupala kohalensis, assembly GCA_002313205.1. Taxonomy (NCBI): domain Eukaryota; kingdom Metazoa; phylum Arthropoda; class Insecta; order Orthoptera; family Trigonidiidae; genus Laupala; species Laupala kohalensis. Next base: position 993,237 of record NNCF01127815.1, read on the forward strand.
TCCAGATTGTGCCTCAAATTTACACAGCCAATGTGGAATGGATATTATTCTCCATTATATGAACTTTTTTTTTTCATGCTGTCTGTTTCATGTAAGGATCACTGCTGTAGTCATTCTATCTTTAATTTTTGAAATTAGTCATATTATGATTATTTTCCTTCAGAGGAAAGATTTCAGTGTAAAGTGCTTTATTTTTTTTGTTGACTTTGACATATTTTTTGTATTATTATTATTATTATTATTATTATTTTTTGTTAGGTGTTTAATAATTTGTTATGATAGTTGCTACTGGTGGCTTAACTAGGCTACCTTCCAGTTACTCTGGTAAATTTGGACCCCACATCCATGTGCACAAAACTAAAACTCTGAACTATAGTCTCATCAGTAACTCTAACTTGTGTAATTCAAAATTTCTGACAGATATTGTGCAGAATCTGAGAATTTTTTCTCTGAAGTCACAACAAAGATAGCAAGATCAAATGATTTGATATCTTTTACTATTTTTATCATAAAATTCTCCTTAAATGTATTGGAGAAAATTGATAGTTTTACAAATTAATATTAGTTAAGATACTTTGTGAAATAGTACATTGATGTGGGGTTTTTACCTTGTCCTTGTGCCTCTCAGTTGTCATGCTATGTTCAGTTAGTCTCATTGTTAATGCAATCTGATTTGCAAGAACATGTGGAGTCATTCTTTGGGAAAGATTATCTTTTATTCCTTTACTCTAATATATACATATCTAGTGATAACATGATATATTATTTTAACTCATGTTTAAAAGCTTAGGATGATTCTGTAATTCATAGATTATATTTAATGAGCTGTATAAAAGATTTGTTGAATGTTATAAGTGTGATACTATTCGTATATTGATTTACTATTTCTGTGGAAGAGAGTTTTTCAACTAATTTTTTTTGACTGTGATTATAATATCATTACTTTCTCTCATCAATTTGTGTTGAATAATATAATAAGATATGAATTGTTCATGACAAGACTTTGGTTGTTTCTAAATGTATAAATTATTTCTTGATGTTAACTTTATGGATGAGTTTCATTTTTTTTGTTTCCAAAAATGGTTAGAAAGATTTGTATCAAATTGTATGCTTGTATTTTGAGTATATAAAGAAGAATGAATGAGAAACAGTTTTTTAAAATCATAGTCCAGATTCCTTGTGTATAGAATCAAGGGCGTGTGCAGGCTGGGGCAAGATGGGGCAGTTGCCCCACCTTAAGTGTTTGGGCAGATACCCAATTTTCCATGTGTAACATTTAGTAAAAGTAGTAGTCGACAAATTTACAACTAATCCTCGCATACTACTGTTTTAAAATTGAATTTTTAACATAAGTATTGTTTTTAATGCTAGTGTGTTTTATTGTACGGTATTCAATTCTCTTTTATGTAGGTTGAATTCAGAAATCTTCCCCATCTTATGTTTTGAGCTGGATACGTTCTTGTGTAGAATCCTATTATTGCAGTAGGTGTGTGATCTATAAAAATATTCTTATTTTAGAAAAATGTATTGTTAGGCAATCTAATAAGATTGTCATCCATGAACGGTGTTCTCTTCAATGTTAGTACGGTGATGGAAGCAAATGCATATTGATCAATATCCTTTAGTCTGTCAACTGGTTTGTGACGTGTGCTGGGATTCATCTGTTTAAAGCCCTCTCATGATGCATTGTTGCTCAATGACAGATCAGGACAGAATTGGGGTTGTCACTCCAGAGGCTGTGAACCACATCCAATTTTTAAAAAAATAGATTCTACACAAAATTTTAAGAAAAATGATACCAAACAACCATTTTCAAGCAATCACGGTCCTTTTATTTTGTAAGGACATGATTCTACTATGGTTGGCAAAATCAATATATAATGCTTGAAAATGGTTATTGTTTGGTATTATTTTACTTAAAATTTTGTCAGAATCCAAAATAATACTAATTTCTTGACTTTTACAGTAAAAAAATACTTCGCAATAATAATATCCAGTAGGTGAATCATTCCGGCCGCGAAGGGACACGTCGGTTTGAGCGAAAGGTTATGTTTGGTTATGTATCGGGGAGCATCATTGGCTGAAAACGTTTTGGAACGAGAAGGTGGTGACAGAGTGAGGAAGGTAGCCAACCGACTTCCGATATTTTACAGACTGGTAGGAAGAGATAATGGAGCTTTAATCGCGCTACTAATACGTCAGATTTTTTATTCACTTTATACTCATAATTCGTCTCAAATGAATAAGATTGATTATGATTAAACAGTATAAAACACTGGTGTAAAGTGCCGTCAACAGGCACCTGGTACGAGTGAAGCAATAAGGATAAATAAGAAACAAGATTTATTTAATGATTCCACACATGTTTACAAATAATTACTTTAGAGTTTCAGGTTTGTGATATTAGTCGTTAATTTAATGTTAACCGAATTCAACATTTTTGTGAATGTAATAGAGGCGTAACAGCAACATCGCGTACACGCTTTATTACGGAAGAAGGGCACTTAAATGATGATAATAATAATAATACATTTATTGTCAAAAAACAGTACAAACTGCGTATGACCACGTGGAGGACAATAAACTAATTTACTCTACGGAAGCAAGCAAGGGACCATTCCATCAATTCCAATCAAGGGCCCTAAGGCAGAGGCGGATTCAAATTTTTTTTGCATAAGTTCCTAGATAAGATAAAAAGTTAGCTGCGAATTCTAAAACTAATAGAATGTCAATATGTTTGTAATTTTACGCAAAAAAATTACATGTACAAGTTATTATCGAACTATAGATTATTCTGAGTATAGTGTTTAAAAATCATAAGAGTTGAAAAAACACTAAATTCACGATTTATTGTTACAATAAACACGCCCCTAGACAAAGCCTAGAGAACCTGTATAATAAATCCGCCTCTACCCGAAGGAAAAACGGAGAAAAACCCGGGCCAGGATGGGGCTACAGAATTTATGTACACAACCGTGCCAATGTTGAGTACACATAAAACTAAATTAATATGAGCCATAAGACAACACAATCATGCAAGAAAATAGTTTTTGAAATTGTTATAAGTTGTTTAAAAAGTACTACAGCAATGGCGTGATAAAGCACAAGACGAATTTAACTTTTGTTAAAATCAATAAATTCTTTTACAGTGTAGAAGCACTGGTGCAGGAGGTAGTTTTTAACCGCGGATTTGAAGATATTCAATTTCATAATATCTTTTATATTCTTGGGCAGGGAATTATATAGAACGATTCCCGAATGATAAGGTCCCTTTTGGCAAAGAGTGGTTGACACTCTAGGGCGATGAATATTACTACTATTGCGAGTATTGTGTTCGTGAACGAGACTGTTTCGTATAAAGCAAGGGTGGCACTTCAGTAATTCGGTCTTAACAAACACGACCGTTTCATAAATATAAATGCAGGGAAGTGTTAAGATATTTAATTCCTTGAATAAAGGTTTACAAGAGTTTCGGGGGTGAGATTTACAAATTATCCGAACTATCCTCTTCTGAATTCTGAAAGTTTGAATACTCTGACCGGAATTGCCCCAGAAGGTAATGCCGTAATGTAAATGGGAGTAAACGTCTGCAAAATATACGCAGCGGGAAATAATGAAATACTAAATTATTAATCTTTCTCTTTGCTTTTGTTGAAATATGTTTGATCTATGTTAAGGAAGGTGACACGAATTTTTTAATTTATTGAATATTTAAGCAATAGGCCTACATCACGTGATTATAATGTTTTGACTGCGATAGCTGAGCAAATAAATGCGAAAGCGTATCTCTGTTTGGAAAACCAAATGTTTCAAGAGAAAAGCAGTGGGGAACGTTTCGAAGATCGTCCAAGTTCATTTCGTGATGAAACACGCGAGACACTCAGGGTATTTCACATCCACGCTTCCGGTAGGTTTCTTCTTTCCCTCTGCTGATGGCGATATTCTGTCGTATCCCAAACGCTTTGTAAAATTGCTGAGAGCCCAATTCTTCAAATAATAAATCGTGTTAGTTTCGACATCTTGGACTCATGACTGAAACAGCTGTGGAAATAGTAAGACCGCGGCGGGTTCGCTAATCTCACAAGTTGCGTAGTCCACTACAGACTTGTAGGAAAATTAGGAGTGAATAAAAATGCTTGAACTGGCGGGTGGATCGATCGTTCAGTATCACGCACGACAATGCTACAAGCGGAGTCACGAGAGTGATCTGAGACGAAGACGTTTTGTAAAAGCATATGAATAAGGGACTATCTGAATAAGGGTAATGATATTTAACGTAAAATTTTAATTTCAAATGAAACTCTCCACATGGGATTGAAATTAACTTAAGTTCGAAAATTTGATAAAGAAACTCGTTCAAGTGGAATTTTACTTATTGAGCACTTCCCAGTGTAAACGTAATATTTTTTTCCCTTGGGGTTTTCGGTCTCTTCAAGGTCATTAGAGCCTTTCGTAATATTTGAATCCACCTATTAAAAAACGACTTACTTTAATAGAAAATAGGACTTAAAAGGTCCTACTCGGAAATAAGACTGTATATTGTCTTTTTTTTAAATCCCAAAATACATTTCAACCGAGATGTCAGCGTCGCAGTGTATCGTTATTCACAAAACTTGGGGAAATAGTAAACCCACAGCGGGTTCGATATTTTCACGAGTTGTATGAATATCCACTTCGAATTTATAAAGACAAGGCTTCGTTCAAACCTTTCAAATGAAAATTTGGAGTCTTTTCTCATCATGCAAACTGAAAGAGAAAATGAAGAGACAAAGTAAAGAGATGAAACACCTATTGGTCGTTTAGAATATTCAAAGCTTTTAAAAATAAATTACTAAATCTATTTAAATCGAGCGTCATCACAAGGGATTATCTTTATTGTCTTAGCAAGTAGGAGTAAACTATATCGCTTTCCAGCAAATATAAGAAAGCTGCTCAGCATATAAGGGAAGTCTGCTGAAACATTCCTTCTCAGAGACGGACTATGGACCTCAGCAATTCCCATGGATACTAAGATCGTTTTCTTCTTCTTCTTCAGTTGGCTCTACAGTCCCAAATGGACCTTCGCCTCCTCGACAAGCCTCCTCCATTTTTCCCTGTCTTTTGACGCCAACTTCCAGTTCATAATCCTGGCTTTCTTCAAATCTTCCTCCACACAATCCCACCATCTACTTCTTGGTCTTCCTCTTGTCCTCACTCCATCCAGTTGGCCATTTACCACCTTCTTTACAGTTCTGCTCTCATCCATCCTATTAACATGACCCAGCCATTTCAATCTACTTACTCTTATGTACGTGACAACGTCAGTATCTTGGTACAACTGCGCTATTTCGTTATTATACCGTACTCTCCACTGACCATTCTCCTTAACCCCTCCATAGATTCTCCTGAGAATTTTCCTTTCAAAGATTTTCAATCTTTCACATACTCCTTTTGTTAATGTCCATGTCTCAGCACCGTACATAATCACCGGTCTTATTAGTGTTTTGTATATCCTAATTTTGGTTTGGCGTGGCACGATATGGTTTTTAATTAATGGAAGTAGAGCAAAATATGCTTTATTAGCATTTGTAATTCTTCTATCTATCTCCATATTTATTTCATTTCTAGCTGTAAGCAACGTTCCCAGATAAATAAATTCTTGTACTACATCAAATTTATGTTTACCAATGATAATTTTGGTATCTTTGATATTTTTCCTTCTGGAGACTGTCATAAATTTTGTTTTTGCTTCATTTACTTTCAGACCAAGCCTAGAGGTATATTCTTCCAACTGGATGAATTTCTCCTTCACATCCTCCACTCTCCTCCCTGATATCACTATATCATCCGCATACGCTAGTATTTGGTGTGTTCTATACAGAATGTTCCCACGGTAGTCTATTCCAGCCATCCGAAACGCTATTTCCAATGCTACGTTAAACAACATCGGGGCTACACTATCTCCTTGTCTAAATCCTGTTTCAAGGCTTATTTCTTCCGATATATTTACACCTGTTTTAACTTTGGCTTGGTTCTCTTCATTCATTAGCTTGCACATCCCTACCAACTTTTTAGGTATTCCCATCTCATGCATCTGATCCCACATTTCTTCTCTCCAAATACAGTCGTAGGCGGACGTAAAATCGAGAAATAGATGGTGTGTAGTAATATTTCTTTCCCAACATTTGTCCAATGTCTGTCTCATAATACATATCTGGTCTATTGTTGATCTATCCGACCGAAATCCACACTGATACTCTCCAATCAGCTCATCTACATATGGTTTGAGTCTATAACACACTATTTTAGACAACACTTTGTAGCCTGTGCAGAGTAAGGTGATGGCTCTATAATTGTCACACAACGTTTCATCCCCTTTTTTGTGTATTGGATTAATAATTCCACATTTCCATTCCCTCGGTATTACTTCCATTTCCCAAACTTTCGTAATCAGTTGGTGCATAATTTTCATCATCGCATCCCCACCACATTTATATAATTCACTCTGAATTCCATCGCATCCTGGCGCTTTACCACTATTCAAGCTTGCTACAGCTTTTTTAATTTCTTGTACCGATGGTGGAGCTACGTCTGGTTCCGCTGTTTGGTATTCCCCATGTTTCTCATATCCCCTCATACTTCCATCCTCTTTGTACTGAAAATGATTCGCGTAGTACTCTGCCCATCTACTCGAAATTTTGTTTCCCTCCGTTAGAATTGTTCCATTATGCGCTCTAATGATTACTGCTCTAGGTTTGAATCCATTCTTGATGTATTTGACTTCCCTGTACCATTCTCTAGCTTCTCCGCAATTGTACTTTTCCTTAATATTTTCCATCTTACTATCCCACATTTGTCTCTTTTTCTTCCTATACAGCTTGTTACACTCCTTTCTTTTTCCTTTATATGTTTGTTCGTTTTGTCTTGTCGGTCTTCTCCTGTACTTTTCACACGCCATATTCCTTTCATGGAGAGCCTTTCCACATTCTTCATCAAACCACTCATTTCTTTTCGGTCTTCCCTCCTTCCCTAGCACCTTCCCCGATATCTCTACTATGCTTCCTCTTACATTTTTCCACACCTTTTCTACATTTGAATCATTCTCATTGATTTTCAGGAGTGCATTTTCTAGCTCTTTACAATATTTCTCCTTGTATTCCTTATTTTCTAATTTTTTAACATCCCATTTCCCCATTTCACTTTTCTTTATTTTTGGTGTCTTACTAACTTTCAAATTAACTTTGGCCCTTACTAGAAAATGGTCCGTTTCTATCTTTGCTCCCCTCATACTTCTTACATCATTTATATTCTTACAGTGCCTCCTGTCTACCACTACATGATCTATCTGATTCAAATATCGGCCGTCAGGTGATCTCCAAGTACCCTTGTGACATCTTTTGTGTGGATACCATGTATCTGAGACCGCAAGGTTTTTACCATTGGCTAGATCCACTAACCTTCTTCCGTTATTGTTAGTATTTTCGTGTATGGTATACGGTCCACATGCTGGTAGCACATAACTTTCCTTGCCCACCTGGGCATTGAAATCCCCCAATATGACTCTCATGTCATATGATGGTATAGTGTCGATGACTCTCTCTAATTCAGCGTAGAAAATCTCCTTTACATCATCCTCCTTCTCCTCTGTAGGAGCATGTACAGATACAAATGTAACATTATAAAATTTCATCCTAAGTCTAATGAGACAAATTCTTTCATTTATTAACCTATAATCTATCAAACTGTGTTGTACCCTACCACTTAAATAGAACCCTGTGCCAAATTCATGTTTTCCTTCTTCTTTCCCACTATATACAATTGTGTATTTTCCTTTAGATTCCACACCCTTCCCGATCCACCTAATCTCTTGCAGTGCACATATATCCATTTTAAACTCTGTCATTTGCTTTTCTAGTTCCTTTACCGCCCCCTTTCTGTATAATGTTTTAACGTTCCAGGTTCCAATATTCATTACCTTATTCAATTGCCTATTTCCGTCATACTTGGGATTCCATTTCCGAGGCTTCTGAGTTTTCCTAACCTTAACATTTTTTACAGAGATAGGGTGTCAACCTAAACCTAACCCCCTGAGATCCGGAGGACCAATGATTTTTGGTCGAGGTTTACTCCCCTAGGGCGGTTGGTTCCACTACACCTACAGAGGCCCCCCTCCCCCTTGGTTTTCTGTCAGGGTTTCCTTCCCTTAGCCTATGGCTCCCGTTTGAAGGCGCCGGAGACTCGCCTTTCGCCTGTTCTCGTTAGCCACAACACAATTTGGCTTAGGCAACCGACTCGCATCCGCTGCCATCTCCGATGAGATGGCGCAGAGTCGAGAAGGTACCCATGGCCACCAGCATCTCAGAATCTTAAGCTAAGGTTCTGAGAGCCACATGTTATGTTGCCCAGGGGTCCCCACTAGGAGGTGAGAATCAGACTTGACTGACAGAGCCCTATTTAACGGGACAGCATGCAGGCACTTAACGGTATACACTTATAGGCATTGTGTATCCCACCTGCGCCATATCAGCCCATTGACCCCCAAGATCGTTTTAGCGAGTTGATTTTTTTTTTTTCCTTTTAGAATTTCAGTAAAATATAAACATGAACATTCATTCTGCTCAATTGGCAATTCAATCAATCTTGAAAGACAAATATATACATTTCTGTAAAGAAAAAACTCATTTAGCAACGATGAATCTGAAATCAATGATTGTAATTTAATACTGAATAGTTTTTAGAATAATTTTTTTGGAGTTTTATGTTCTTCTCAAAATTCTGAGAGTACATACTTTTCATAACACAAACATTGAATATAATTTTTAAGTTTAAGCAAATGTCTTTGTAATATTATTGCGATTTTAAAAGAGTTATTTTTATTTCGCAAATAACGCTTATTATTTATTGGTAAATTGGTGATCATTGTCTTGGTTTGAGATTTGTGGGAAACTGAATATAGAATTTTGAATTCCTACTAGCTCACTTCTCAATTACTATTTGTAGATATAAAACCAAATAAACGTTATAATATGTTAATTCACCTCTGTAATATTTTACTTGATATATAACATTTTAATGCATTTCAAATGGGTATTTTGAGTTCATTGAATGTCAAGTATAGTTTCTAAAGCATAATACTAAAGCGTGCTTCAAACATGATTATACTGATAATAAACATAAAATCCTTTATACCATGGTAATACTACCAATTAAACTATTACTTAAATAATATACTTGTGAATTATCTATAGCTTAGGGAGGTGAGAGTTCTTGATATTTTAACCTCCCCTACGGTTGCACCCACCAGAGATTTTGGGTCTGCGCCCTTTTGGAAGACCCAGTCCGACCCTGCACCTCTACATGTGGACCATTTGCAATAGGAAGGACAACGAAGATATGACAATTTCTTCCTTCGTATACATGTCCTCTGACACTGTTGCAATCGCATCAGTGATACGACGTCTTAAAGTAGGAATATCGCCCACTTTCCATTCACGCAATCCTTCACGAATCCCCACAAGAAGAAATCCAGCGGGGTACTGTAGGGAGAAGGCGATGGCCAGGCAATGGGTTCTCCGCGTCCGATCCGGCGAATTTCGTATCCAGGAACTTGTGAACAGCCATTGACCAATGCGGCGGAGCTGCATCTCCTTGAAAGATGATGATGGACACCAAGTCTTGTATCTGAGGGTGTACAATCTGCTCCGACATGTCCAGATACACTGGTCCATTCGCTGTGTTTTCTGTAAAGAAGAACGGTCCAACAATCTTGCCGTGAATCAGCCCACACCAGATAGCGTGCGGATGTTACGAGCCCCAAATCCGAACATTATGCCGATTATCCGTTCCTGATGCATGAAAGGTTGCCTCAGCTGAGAATAAACATCTTTCCAGGAAGCTGGCATCCATGTCACTATGCTGCAGCATATCCGTTGCAAATTGTTGTCGGCATGGTTTGACGTTCGGCATCAGATGGTGCAGAATTTGCTGTTTGTAAGCGTACAAACGAAGACGCTGGTGTACTACATGGTGCAATGTTGCTCGGAGTACATTAATTTGCCTAGATGCCTGGCGAATTGACTTACGTAGAATTCTGGGAAACGCTTGTCTGATCCTCCACTGTTTCTTCCGAAAAACTACGACGTGCACCGCCAGAATGTTTCAGAACACTTCCAGTTGCCAGAAACTTACGATTGTTTTCACACCAGGTGGATCACATTCATACCACCTACAATAATTTCTTTGCACAATAATTGGTGATGTTTCTGCAAACCACACCACCAGCCGCAGCCGCTAGTCGCTAAAATGACTGAATTGTTTTACTCTCTGTATATCTTTCGGAAATAGAATCCCTGAATTCTATTGTGAACGTAATTACATGGCTATGGTGAGTATCACCTTATCTGAGCAACCCGTGTCCCCACGACTTAGGGCCTGTTGTACGAACTCTGGATAAATCTCGGAACACGTAACTCGAGAATAGCCTAACCGGAGAATAACTTTCAGGATGCGTTGTATAACACATTTTTATTCCTTGGTTAACTGTACTTCAGATAGCAGGCGTCAGGCGCAATTTCAAAGCAAGTTGGCAATACTTACTACAGAATTTTGCTAATATACTTACTATTTGGACACAGCGGTTCGTCTATGATGTTTATTGCCTGCTTATTGTTCGTATCGGCTCTTGTTAAGCTCAGCTCTTACGTCTCGTGTGTCATTTGTGTAGCGTTTGTAAGGTGGTGTTAATTAAATTTCTTATTATTGTTAATAGTTGTTGTCAGTGGTTATCGTTTAAATTTTTTTATTGTTATCATTTATTTTGTTGTTAATTAAAGGTGTGAGGTTATGTTAACTGCTTCGAGTGATTGTTAAAAGTTGTAAATATATTACGTATACATAATTAACAACTGCATATTAGTTTTCTATATTAATTTCATAGTTAGGAATGGTAAACCTATTTATTCTTACCTTTCCGTCGTAAATTCCAAATCATGCTGAATTTGATGTAAGGCGTTCATAACACAATGTTTTGCTAGACGAAAAGCTCATCATCATCATCATCTTCGTCCATTATATTACGTCTATGGCGCATTATCTTCTTCTTCTTCTTCTTCTTCTTCTTCCGCGCACTTAAAAACGTATGAAACAAAAACTCATCACTATCAGAGAAATCCATTTCTATGGGTGTATTTGGCTGAAATTCCGCCAGTGAAGTGCAGGCAATTCCTATATGGAGGTTATCCCGCCGCTATTCGACGTGTAACTGGTCAAAAATCACGGGATAGTTTACTACCGTGGTTATTCCGGAGTGAAGCTCTATTCCGCCGTCGTACAACTCGTTTGTGGCCTAACTCTAGAATAAAAGAACTTTGTCCCGAGTTCGTACAACTGACCCGATGTGTCCTGGAGGTCTGCTTATATCCAATTTCGGACCCTTCCCACGACGCATAGCTTGGGAATCTCAGACCGTACAGAGGTATTGAGAACATTCATCCAGGCGAAAGCATATGATGTACGAGCACTTACCGACATTTCACGGGAAAGGACGGGCACTCCCGATGGCCTTCAGCAATAAAAAAATCGGATCAGACGATGCGAGATAAGATAAATTTTTGAGAAGGCACCCTTTGTGGCATGAATGCTTAAAATATTTAACGATCTTAAGTTGACGGAAGATAAACGTAACGGAAAGTTAATAAAGGCGTTAATTGTTTTATAAAATTAACTTAAAAAATAAAAAGTTATACTACATTGTTACTTAGTTAATTAACAGATTTTAAATTTTCTGTCCAATTATGTTAGGGGGTAAATAGGTAGTGCGACTGTATCTGTGGAGATATCCATTGATAAAACTCAAACAAATTCAAAACTCCGGATGGCATTTGATGAAGTCACCAAGAAGTGTTAAGTATTGCTGAGAATGTTTTGACTATTGAACTCAGTCAGTTTTTCTATGGAAATATTTTTGATTCGATATTAGCGACTGATAAATTTCCTCCCGAAGTATAATTCACTAATTGAAGTGATGTAAAACATATTCTCTTTTCTTAATTATTCTTTCTTTAATTAATTAACGGATGGCATGTTCAGAAATTAATGTGGTATAAATTGTTCTTTTACACGTTTCTCAATAAAATAATTTCGGTTTAAATTCTTACACGAACAATATCGACTTGTTCAAAATAATTTCAAACTCCTGATCAATTTAGTCATTCCTACTCATAAATGACTAATTTTTGAATTATAAGTTTATTAACCACTTAGCAAAAGAAAAAGGAAACCAAGATCACATTTTTTAAAACAAAAAGCTCCACCTGACCATAGATGACGCAAGAGTAGAAGAGTAGTAAATTCAATTTCTTTGCTGTTAGGTATCGGCTTCGCCTAGGGTATTTGTTTCCATCCCTTCTACACACATGAATATAAAACAAAAAGTTAAATTAAAAAAACCCAGTAATAATAAACATGAATCCCACACAGATTTCCCGGTGTTAATATTTTCCACCAATTCTTCTACGAAACCTAAAACATTTTACTAATTTGTAACATCAAATAGATAAAAAGCATGAGCGGAGAATTTTGTATTGTGGGAATTTTGCATCATCCATACGATTTCGGATGATGTAAGAGATATTACTCTTATACTTTGTCACGAAATTGTTATAGTACTTTAGATGCTGATTAAATTCCCTTTTTCATGTATGTTTTTTTTGATCCTCTATATTTATAATAGTTCATCCAACCTTGGCACGGGTTGAATTCTGACCTCGGCTTTTCTCTGGTTTTCCTCCAGGTAGTGTCGGATTTTCCATACGCGGGAATGATATTTCGTACTTTTGTTATTATTAATCTTGAATTTTGACTGCACATTATATCCACGATTCATTTTGGAATAAATAATTGATAGTACAGTAGGTACTTTATTAATTTTGTTTAATAAGTATTGAGTCTGCCACTGCTCTTGGGTCCTTGATTGGAATTGATAAAAAGGTCCCTTGCTTGTTTCCGGAGGGTAACTTAGTTTATTATTCCCCTCTTAATCATAGGCAGTTTGCTACTACATTTTTGTCAAAGTTTATTTATATGTGATATTTTTATTTATATCTCATACAAATTATTTATATCTCATTTAAATTATTTATACCAATATTATTATTTATATCGTCTTCGACCATTGATAAATACCGGGCGAGTCCCACGAGATGTAAAAACTTTGTTAGGGATTTGTGTCAATTTTACGCGCATAGGGGAGAAGATGTATCTACTTCGTGTCCTAAGAAGTCAAGACCTCACCTCCGCTGAGGTAAAGAACGTGGTTAGGTGTAGTACGTCACAAGAAATTGGGGAGGAAAACGCCATGAAATTTATGTTATGTGTATTTCATATTTTTGTACAAAAGCAAAGCATTTTAAACAATTATTAGTACACCACCAAAACACACTGTCACACAAATACCTAGTTGATAAGCATTGAAACCGAAAATATTATTATTTATGTTGATTTACTTGCTTTCAAAATTATGCCGCAAAGCAATATGGTTGGACGATGAATAATGACGTGTCAATGGGAATAATTAAAAATGATTATATATAATTTGATTAGTGTTGCTATTTAAATCCTCTTTTTTCAATATTTTTTAGTGCAAAATCATTTCTTCGAGGGACCTTAGGAATAACTGAGTTATAAAAATTGGCATTCTTATTGTCTATGATCACAGCGTGTTCATACGCCGCGTCTTCGAGATTCAGTTGTAGTACTTTTACTGAAGAAAGGAATGTTGGCAGCCATTATCATAAACAGCTGCTTTAAATCTTTTGAGTAAACTACATAGAATAGTTTTAAAGTATACCATAAAACGGAGGGAAACTATTATGTACCTATAAATAAATTGATCGTAAAAAAACAGTATTTTAGAAAATGGACTTTTCATTGATATTCAAAAAGTGATTGAAGCGGAAAGAACCTGTGACGTAGTATATTGCGCTTCGTCCGTTTCGAGGATCACACGATTGACCTCACTGTGGTGCCAGTTGCCAGACAGGTACGAGCGAGGCTATGCGTCAGAAGGGAGGGCTGTCGGATACTTTACTTGACATGGGCAGCCATTGAAATTGGTAAAATAATGGGATCTCTTAAATATTGGATTGTAAATTACATAATGTTTGCTAGTTTATTTGATGTATGTTTTGATCCTAGACGCTACGGAGTTTGAGGAAATTGCAAATAAGGGTGAATTAGTTAAATGATTAAAGCCGGAAATTATCCGTTTTATTGAATACTACGTAGTTAATCTGGTATCTCGCGGTGTGGTTAACAGCCATTTAAGGAATTATGTGCGTGTGCGAGAAATAATTACCATAATTCACATTGGGTGTAATCGAAAATGTTTGCAAAGTGCATGGAGAAGAAAATGGTGGAAATCGCGTAGTGCAGTGAGTGTGAAATTGTCGCACTAAATTCATCCAGAATGTAATGCAGGTACGTAGAATGAAATTTCTATTACAATTTATTTAGAATTTGTGACTTTTTTGTTTGCTCATTAATTGTAAAACGTATTAAGTTATGGATTTTTGATAGCACGAAGATGTTTTTGCAAGAATGTTCTTATTTTACCAGAGTGATCCATTTCCATTTTACATTAAGTGCCTTTACCATTGATTGCATTATTCGAGAATTGTTTTTACAATATGAATTGATTTATTGTAGTTGGTCGCTTTTTCAACGTCATACTTAGCTATTTAGTTAAAGGGCCTTCAGAATAAATCTGTTGTACTTACGAGCCTTATCCATGTCTGAAATTCTTTCATTCCAAGCCTTTCGTGTATTATTACTACGTGTTGCACTGCGTTTGTTGCCAATGGTTGATATTCTGCATTCAGAATGTTAGGAATTCATAAATTAAAAATTACGCATTTTACTAACAAAATGAAAAGGCGCAGTGATACTTTATCTCTAGTGCAAATATATTACACACAACATGGTGTCGTAAAAGGACAGAAAGTTCCTGCTAGTGCTGCTGACAAACATCCCTGGCAGTACGAGGCTACTTGTAGTACTGTTGGACGAATCACTTGCCTTATTGCGGGATACTGTAGAACGCCATGCGCTCCGACCTTGAAAATTTAAATTCCATCATTCCATCTGTTTTTGTAGTAGTTAATTTGCAGACTGGTATTTAGGATTAAGTCAATATACAATGATTCCAAACTAGACCCACATTAATGAAGGCAGAAGGAAATGGAATATACAGTACATTAAAGAAAGTATGATTAATAGTACATTGTGCATAAGATATTAGAAAAAATCTGAATGATTCGAAAGTTAAACAATTGCATTTTTTTCGATTGTGGAATGATCTCACTTAAATAATGCAATTGTGAGTAACAAGAATATATAATGTAGAGCGTGTATATTTGTTTTCGATTGTAGATTTGTTATCAAAGATATATTTATCCCGTAAAAGTATTAGGCGCAAATGAGTTGTGACATAATTGAGAGATTAGTGACACTTTTGTGAATATTCATATTTTTCCTATAAGAATGAAGAAAATAAATCTTTACGTAAAGTAAATAAGCACATCTCAATAAGTGTTTATAAAGCACAATTCTTTGATTCAACAAGTCAGAGTAAGCGAGATACACTGCATACTGGCATTTACACCCCACATCTTATATATACATGTTAAACATTTGATCATGGTTAAGCATTAGCAAGTATTAATTTCTATTTTTCATTATTTCCACTTTTTGTTGGTACTTCTGGTTAGATTCGCAATTGTGAGTAATTATTGTGACTCGATAATAAAATGAAAAAGCATTCTTTGAGATTGGTGTACCAGGGTTCTTTGTGCATCAGTATTTGAGGAATCATGACGCTGACGCTTTATAATGGAGGATTGTTCATTTACTTCTCAAGGCATCAAAGGTACAATAAACTATTATTATTATTATTATCACTATTATTATTATTATTATTAAACGAGCAATGAATCCACTTGAGTACCTGTATATAGTGGAATTTTTCTCAAAACTACTTCAACTATTTTTATTAAACTGTTTAGAAATAGTGTGTGAAAAAAATAACGATACATTACAGCCTCATCCAGAAGATATCGTATTATGACTCGTTCGATATTAAAATACTACGAATTTTAAAACGTCAATTACTTACATGGTAAATTGCTTAAAGTTAATTGCACAGCAAAGTTAATGTATTCTATTCTATTTTAAGATTTCTACAGGAATAGCTATTATTATAAAATATGACAGTATTAAATACTGTCATTGCGTGTGTTAAATTTTCGAATATAAAATTTTGCTAATTAATTTTTTAAGCAGTTTTTTTTCTTCGACAAGACGAATTTGACACTACACTTGTTTCTCCCCTTAATAGAAGGCCAAGAATGATATTCGAAATGCATAAGAAGTATTCGGACAAAAAATAATTATATTGCTGTAATTACACTAGTCGCCAAAAAAATCTTCGACTGTAATTGCACATATACTACAGTGTGCTGATAGGATTACATTACTTTGTGATATGATAAAACCAAAATCAATTGAATGGATATTTTGATAATTTGGGTATTTGAAATTAAGTTAAATTCAATTTGCATATGGCTTAGTGGTGCAGTAAGTAGAATATATGATAAAAATTCTTCACTTGATCACATAATCTCACAGGAAACATGCAATTATGGTTTACAAGAATATATATATAGAGGAGGGTTATAGAGGTGGTCTCGTTTACCGAGAAGAGGGTTATAGAGGTGGTCTCGTTTACCGAGAAGAGGGTTATAGAGGTGGTCTCGTTTACCGAGAAGAGGGTTATAGAAGAGGTCTCGTTTACCGAGAAGAGGGTTTTAGAAGAGGTCTCGTTTACCGAGAAGAG
>NNCF01127816.1:6586-35141 GCA_002313205.1 Laupala kohalensis
TTGCTCAAATGCTTTGTAAATTTGTTCTCAATTATATTGTAAAAGGAATGTACTTTAAAAATACGTCACAGTTTAGAATTTAAATTATTTCATTTTACCTTCTTATTTATTTTGAGATATGAGGAAAACATGACAAGATAGTCTTTCAAATTATGTTCTTTTTTTTTCATTTAAACGAATAGTTTGTGTGCATTTTTTTTTGTATGGGGCTTAAAGCATATCATTATGATAACCTGTATAAAGGTAATTATACATTTTTTTAGATTATCAGCGACGTCTCTTTCACTAGCTCGTCCTGACCCTAACTGTGAGTTTTTGAGGTGAAGTACCACTCGTTGTAATTTAGTAGCAAAATAAATTCTACGTTTACATTCAAATATTTAGTTTTTTATAGTTCGTGATATTTAACGAAGAGTCGAAAATACGCTTTTTACATTACTTCATCCCTTTGAAACAGGAATTTTAGAAAATGCTTGTTTAGTGAGTTTTTACTGTATGTAAGCTACATCCAGTTTAAATTGCAAGTTTCAATGATTAATAATTCTCTCTATATTCTGATCGTGTCAGACATGCAGGCCAACGAATTAAATATTTTTCCTGCTTTATATGCTTTTGAAATTAAAATATCCAAAATTTCCGGTAACTGGTTTTAGATATTTGAATTTTAAATCCGTAGATTCAGAAATAGAGTTCATAACCTGTCTACTTCTTAACATCCGCTAAGAGTGAAATATCGAAACCCATTTCAGAATATTTAAATTTACAATTGTTGTGTAGAATAAACGAGGTGATATATCAATACAATGAAAATAGAGAAAAATTCGAAAAAATACCCCATTTCTCTCTTTTAAAATAAGAAATTCAAAAATCTCCTTTCTTAGTGAGTAGTTACGTTACAAAGGACACATATTCCCTAAATTTCGTGGGTCTTCCTTCAGTAGTTATCTTCATGTTGATGAATATGTCTTTCAGAACGTCACAGCTTGTATATAAAGATTTCGTGATTATTTGATTTATTGTGTTTACTAAGAGATTTGTAAATAAAACATTATTTTTTACGTTTATAATTACAAAGATAAATCTACGAGTGTATCAGTTTCAATATTTTTATATAATGAGTGCATAATAAATAATTCCTGAATATTACAATTATATAAATAATAAGAATTTTAAGATTTTGTTTAAAAATAATAAGAATAAATATAGCAATGAAGTAAATTACTTTGGTTGTGTGTCAGTATTTGTGGAAACAACATATTTGTGGAAACACTGTCCTTCTTTGACTATTAACATTCAAGAAGATACAGCAGTTGCGTGTGTTAATATATGAGTCTATTTATTAGATTTCTCAAAATATCGTAAAAGAAATACAGCAGAAGATTTTGTCAATAATTATACCGCAAAACTAACTATTGTGGATAAATGTTTCACCAGAAGAATGAAATATTATGTTGGTGATTAAGATAAAATTAATGAACTTTTTAATGTACTACAATCACCTCATGATGACGAAACCTCATAAGAGTGTATAATAAATTAATATACTTACAACGTCGTTTAAAATATCTTAAGGTAAATTCCTATTTATTAGTAATTTATTTTTACGGACGACTCTCTCTGACCTCTAGATTTTGTTCAGAGAACCACTTCAAAAATATTTTCTTGGCCTAATGACTCCGGTTGACTTGGTGTTTCCAGTCATGGGCTGTGGCCAGCTTTAGATGCTGCAGTGAAATTTTCAAGTAATAACTATTTCGTGTTTACTATTCCCCGATATTCAGCCTGGGAGATTTCCTGACATTCAATAAGTATAATGGAACTGTAAATTCTANATTTTCAAGTAATAACTATTTCGTTGTTACTATTCCCCGATATTCAGCCTGGGAGATTTCCTGACATTCAATAAGTATAATGGAACTGTAAATTCTAACTTTTCTCTCGCTATCTTCACCCATGTATCACATTGTAAAGCTGGAAGCGTTATATTCATTTTGAACTAAACATGCACACGCATTCCTTAGACTATCGAACATGTACTGGCCTTATTTGGTTCAATATATGCTATATCCAGGTGAAGATTATCTTTAAAGTGTATANCCTTATTTGGTTCAATATATGCTATATCCAGGTGAAAATTATCTTTAAGGTGTATATTCCAACAAATTATATATTTACTCAAAACTAGCAGAATGGTGTGACTGTTCATGCGTTGATATATTTTGGGGGGTGTAAATTTCAACCAAGTAGTTAATTCTAAATTTTCAATCAACAATGCATTGCCATATTTTTTTTCTTGAATTGTCATGAGATTTATCAGTAAATATGACAATCAGTAAAAAAAACATGTAGTACTTTTAATGGTAATAATAAAGTGCGTGTTTTTTTATTACCAGTAATTTACAATTTGAGTGGCAATTAAGTTTGTTTTTTTAAAATAAATACNTTACAATTTGAGTGGCAATTAAGTTTTTTTAAAAAATAAATACAAATTTGATTCATGTCGATGATACATCGATAATAATTAACCGATTCCAAATAATTCACTTATTAGTATAGTTTGATAATTATTTATTTTTTCACCTTTTCCTTTGTTGCATACTTAAGACCAGGTGTTTAATGCCAAATTTGACCCAGGAAGATTTTATAACCGAAATGTGAATTTCTGCTGGGGAAGCATGAATTGCGACTTCCTTACTTCAAGATAATTTATCTTGTTTTTTCAGCCGTTTTCGATAACAATTTGCTGGCTAAGCATTACTATTTGTACGATATTACTTGTAAACCGATTCACGATGATGCAGTAGTATGGATTTGTCCATCTAATCTTTGGAGAGTGTGAAATGTCAACGTACTTAATGGTTTTTAATATTTACACTAAAACGTAAGGTTGCTATTTGTGAAGAGGTCAATTTGAAACCAGATAATATTATCAGTAAGTGTCATGCTGTTGATAAAAGAAAATAAATATTAGTGAAAAATAAATACACTTCATAACTTGGATCTATTAGTTGGAACCTCTCGCTTCAATCAGATAAAATCCGATTTGATTTTTTTACGAGCTCATTTGTTGTAGCATGATCCTCCCTCCAATTTATGAACGTCGTCTTTGTATTTTTTTAATGATTCCTTTTTTATTCTTTTTTTTCTATTTCGTGGCTTTTGTCGAATGGTTTCTCTATTACGTCAGATTAAATTGGATGAGATCATAGCATAATCGTAATTGTGTACTTTATTGTTGGGTTCGGTAAATGGTGGTATACATTACCTCTGTAGACCCATCGTATTGAAGGATTTTCTCCGTTTTCCTTCGGATAGAAACAATTTATATTCAATAGCACGGGGGATGGGTCTAGGACTGGATGTCTGACGGGACAGAATTAAATTGCTGTCGAATCGAACAGACCTAGCGCACAGTGCGACAGTAATTTGTCTGTTCGACTCAGAAATTGCCTCGAAGAAGGTCACAGCATGATGACCGAATGCTGGCATTCCCGTCTACTGAGACGCGATTAGTACTGGAGAAATAAGTATACATTAAATCATATTTACGATTTACAAAATATGTTATTTACCATACATAGATTTCAATGTGTATTCTTTCTTTTTTCATACGAATTTGCAAAATAGAACCACCAGAAACCTCTTTAACACTCCCTGTGGCACCTCAACCTCTCTACCAAGTGATTGATTTGGTAATATTGTAAACATATGTAAATTTTCGTTTTGATCTTTCTATCCGTATAGAATAACAATAAAAGACATTTCAACAAGAAGATATGACCATTGTTCACGTTAAATGAAAGAAAAATATGTGAGAAAATTTTATCAAGCTGAAGTTGGTGCTTCTGGCGACATCTAGTCCTGCCAACCACTAGGTATACTTTTTATATTTTACTCTAAATATTAATTTACTCTATGACCGGTAATATGCTTCATTTTCTCATTTGTCTCCATTCGTTTAAATACACAATTTTACAGGATTCTTCCCACCATTTATTGCTACTTTAAAAAATAAAACAAACTTTTGAATAATATTTTACTGAAATATTTATAATGAATAACATCCAAATTAATTAAACAGGTGTAGATGTTTTAAAATTGGTAAAATATTCTGCAAATATTTTTGTTAAGTCACGTATGGAATAAAAAGTATTACTTATTATTCTTTTTTAGTTATTTTCTTGTTTTACATTTTCTTGTCACTAAAATTTTTCATAACCTCTCAATTTTGGGACATTTCAGGATATTTCAATACCTGGGACCCTGGTCAGCACCTGCTTGTATCTTAACACGGTGCGAACTGCACGGAAAGAGGAAACCATTACATAAAATTTGTCTCTGGCTGATAAATTATTTTCTATAATGAATACTCATGTCGTAAAAAATTGAACTTATGTTTCTGTAAAGGCGACTATGGAAAGAAAAAAATATTATATGTGTAAGTGACGATGCATTATTTTATCACGTTTCTCTGATATGGTACAACATATTCTGTTATCTACGAGAAAGCAGCATGATACCATGGCCAGTGAATGTTTGTGTGTGGTTTAGTGTGTTTCCAAATTTATTACACAAAGCTCCGTTAAGTCAACCGAAATATCATGATATCACACGGGAAGAATTTTTGGAGCGAAGTTCTCCAACACCAAATACTTAGCATCTCGATTACGCAACTGCTGTACGAGTTACAAGGTCAATATCACTGCACACTCGATGTCTTAACTGCTGCAACCACGGTCATCGCATTTCCAGCACATTCAACAACATCTTACAAAATCAGATTAGAATTATACGATTATCAAACGATCAAATTTCACTATCCGAATGTAAAAGAAACAACATAAGTATGCCCATATACCCCCCCACTCTGCGAGTGAACTCAGACAGCGGTATTTTGGGATAAAACGTGCAATATCGTTCTAGATCCCCGACAATATGTTTAAAGAAGAGAATTAGCTGTTGATTTTTGAAGATGATAAATCTGTCTCTTCTAGCAAGGATGACGCGGTGCTACCTAAAGAGGTATATTTTGTAAAATATCGGAAGTCGGCTGGCTACCTCTTTCATTCTGTCAAAGCTCGTTCTGAGACATCTTGACGTCAAGCCTCCCTGACACTCGCATAATATCCTTACTCTTGGCGGCCGGAAAAATTCACCAACTGAATAATTCTAATCGCAAATTACTTTTATACCGTGCAATTAAAAGTCAAAAACTAGTTCTAGATTCTGTACAAAATGTTAAGAAAAATAACACCAAGGAAAAACCGTTTTCAAGTATTCAATACTAATGTTGAAATATTTTTTTCTTAAAATTGTATGTAGAATCTGGAATTAAACTAATTTTTGTCTTTTATGTGCACGGTAAAAAAATTATTTGCATTAATAAAAGTACTATAGACTCCTCTTAATCGATCTCAGATCAACCGGTCCTCGGATTAACTGACCTCTCCCGCGGAACAGTTTTCGGATAACTCATTTCTTTCAAATAATGATACATACAGTACGTGTAAAATGTATATATGAACATGCATTAAGTTTTCAAAGTTCGTAATGTTTAATTTTGTCGTGTTCGTTTGTATATGCTTGTATATAGTACAATAAAAAGGGTTGCAATGACGTCTCATTTGCTTGTTCATTCATGATAACCTGATGACATTGTAGGCTCTGTTTGAACGAAAATCGATTTTTATGGGAACATCGAATAACCGNTATATGCTTGTACGTATAGTACAATAAAAAGGGTTGCAATGACGTCTCATTTGCTTGTTCATTCATGATAACCTGATGACATTTTAGGCTCTGTTTGAACGAAAATCGATTTTTATGGGAACATCGAATAACCGGACAAACAGGTGACCGGCCAAGGTCTCGATCCCGAGCAGAGCGGTGAAGAGTTCTGCTGTAGGTGAATCATTATGGCCGCTAAAGGTAAGCATGATACTGTGAGAAATAGGTGATGTGTCAGGGAGCATCTCTGGGTCAGGACGTCTTGGAATGAAGAAGTGGTGACAGAGACGTAGCCTGCTGCCTCTCTATATTATGCTGACTAGAGTTTCATAGTTATAAAGGGTTGGGAGTAAGGGTAAATATCAGAGATTTTTCTGTTTTGAATAAAAACGGTTAGAGAAATTGACTTTAAATTTGGTGAGCAAATGCATTTAGAGAATACTTTTATTTTCCCCACAACTGAGGGAGAAGAAGCTGTGGGTGTGGGCACTCCCATTTATTTATTTTATGCCTTTCGGCGAGGTTCAGGCCATGAGGTCTGCTCTTCCACCTAGCCGTTGGACATTTGTCTGGAATGTGGGATATTATCGTGGAATCCTTCCACTCACTTAGGATCACCTAGCGCAAAGGGGCTGGCAATGGAAACGTCCGTTAGAGAAGTCTCTAAGTAAACATATGGCGGTACCGTCGCGCAAAATTTCTCATTGGAACATCTAAAAACAGAAGAGGGAATACAGTAGGGGAGATGAAGTAAGTGCACCGATAATTTTACCTCGCAAGTATTTGAAATATCGGATCTGGCCATTACCGAGCATCACAGTCAACGTTTCCAGTGTCTTCTAGGTATCATTATATGGCCCTATAAGTGGAATAAAGGTTGCTTTTCTGGGGAAGGCTACGTGAAAATATTTATTGATTTAACTTTCCAGTTAATTGTCTTTAAACAGTTTTAAAATTGTTCAATTGTTTATTTCATATTAATTAGTGTTAAATGGTAAATCAACAATATTTTATACAAATAAATTCTTTTAGTAAAATTAAACATTTCTGGGTGGATTTTTCTGTTTTCCCTCCCGACTACGTGGCTGTCGAAGTCGTCATTAACGTCGTCTTTGCAGCCACCACAAATACCCGTCTCCTTCTGCAGCATCACCGTTGCGGTCGCCATGATAACCATATCAACATCACAACACCTCCCACCTCTTTCAAATAAGTTATCTCACACTCCCGCCACTGCTTTGTTTGGTGCCACTGCCAACATAACAAAGTTTCATTCAATGCTCCCACCACAACATGTCTATCCATCAAACGCCGCTTGTGACAACAACCGCCGGTGAGAGTTTATTCAGTTCTCCGCGAGACGTTTGAAGCAGCGCTCTGTATTGCGACTCTTGTGAGTGGAACAAGGAAGTCAGGCAGCTCAAGAAGCTTTAATGAGCTAGCAATTGAGCGACGGAGAATGAGAAGTGAAATTTTGGAGAGGAGGATATGTATAAGAGGTAAGTTTATATTTCATTGAAGGATTGTGTGTACGTAATTGAACTGGTACAAGCTCAATACAAGTAAATTTATAGAAGTGCTCCTGCGAATATCAGGGGGTTCATTCAATTCATCATGTCAACGCTATAAAACAAATAAACTACATAATATTTTTAGCAGCTCTTGTGAATTATATATAAAATAAATAAATTCGCTGTTAAAATAGTATACCAAGAGAGGGGCTTCCAACAACACGTGGTCCTAAAAATTCGAGATCTGAGTTAATTTATTTTTTATTAATTTAACATTTCATTTAAACATTGGTTTTTCAACCCACTGATTTATATAGTACAATTTGTGTGGTACCGATAGTAAAAAATATAGTCGGAAGGTTATTGCACCCACTACCAAAATTGTAATCCCATTAAAACAATATCTTAGAAAATTTACTCTTACTCACCACAAGTTCCAAACATTTCCGCGAGTACAATTTCTCTCTAATGAATTTCTAATAACCAATAATAAATTAATCTTTTGTGATGCACCTGACAAAGTGTGTCGCAAAAACTACCGCGCGCACCTTGGACTTTCACTCTGAGCTATGTCAGCTACAAATAACGTTTCATGTGTTTTTTTCTTCTTTCTCCTCCTCCTCCGTCTTCTTCTTCTACTTTTCTTCTCCGTCTTCTTCTTCTTCCTCCATCTCCAATCCACGAGGCATTTATCATGAAAATCGAACCTGCTTTTCGTGGCACAATTTATAAAAGAAATAGTAAAATAACCTCTTGTGGTTTGAATAGTTTTTTTTTTTAATTTCAAAATTAAACCCTTAATATTGGAACAAAAAATGAAATTTCTCCAAATTTTCTTTCTATAGAGAATTTGAACGGGGTAAATTTCTAATAAATGCAAGGATGAAAATGTAAGGTAAAGCAAGAACAGTGTATAGTTAGTTCCCTGAATAATCTGATTCACATTGGGCACTTTACACTACATCAATAAAAATATTTTCGTGGTATCTCGCAAAATTTCAATGATTTTGGATGCATTATCTTTTCCAACGTAATAGATATTTCTCATTGTGTTTTCCAACTTGGTGGAATGAGGTATTACCTGTTTTAATCCAGGTCATGTAATGTAAATATTCAGTGACGAGATATATCCTAGTATTGCTCTATGAAGGATGAATACCCTTTCCTTTCAATGTACTCTGCGCAAAAAGGTGTACTTTGTGTCACAATAAATTTGTAGGAAGTCAGACACAAACTTTAGAGAATACTCATTTCATTAATTTATTAGTTTCCCATGAGAAAATTTATGGAACTATGTATTTGTACCATCTCGAATTCAGTAAAGAAGTTCTTCTCTTGTTTTTTTAGAAAAGATGCCAATTATTTTGATGCTCGTTATTATTACGTTCCGTTCGTCGATAGTGTCTCAAAACTCTTATAATATTTTTTGTAATCGATCCCAATTCAATTTAATTAGTTTTTGGAAACTTAACTTTCTTATTTTCTAACTTTCTGAGAGAAAATCTCAAATTGGCTGAATACTTTCACAATACAACAAGAAAAAATAATTTTGTGTCAAAATATTTTCTCCAAGACTTGTTTATTAACTGAGAGACGAGTAGAATTTCATTTGTATCGAATGGTTCATCTTTGTTCCAGGTTAAATCAAATATGCCACCATTCATCACAATTTCCGATGTGTGTATTTTCTTAGTAACTTTGGCAATGTGTGGTTACGTCTACTTATCATGGAGACTTAAGTACTTCAAGACCATGGGAGTGAAATCCTTACCTGCTTATCCAATTGTTGGTAGTTTGGGGGCAGTAGTGTTTCGAAAACGAGCCTTTTCCGAGCACATTGGGTACCTATACAATCTCATAGGTGATCAACGTTTCGGAGGGATATTTGAATTCTTCAAACCGGTTGTTATGGTCAAGGATCCAGAATTAATTAAACTCATTACGGTGAAGGATTTTGATCACTTTGTGGATCGACATATGCCTCTCACAGAAGAAAGCGACGATATGTTTGGAAAGAGTGTATTTTCTCTTGAAGGTGAGTAAAGACTATTTCGGACGATAAAACGTTTTTACCATCCTTATTATGAAATTATTTTTATATTTATAATGTGGAGGCGCTTAATATGAGCTAAACGCCCAATCAGTAATTGTTGTGCATACACGCGGAGAAGATACGTGATAACTTCGGCCAGAGGAAAATGGCCACGGACCCGGAATGCAAACCGGGACTCCTGCATTTATCACAGGGATGTGAACCACTGTACACCCGTTCACCTTCCATAACAACACAACATTTCCCTTGAATGTAAAATATAAAGCAGCGAAATTTGTTTGAGTGTGTTGAGTCGGACGAGTGTGTTATCACGATCATAGAATCTATCATAACAGCTTACTTGCTGTTTGTCTCTAGAAGGAGACTTTCGAAATTCGTCGTAAGAAGATTTAACTTGAATGATAAGACAACGATAATGCAGACTAAAGATACGAGACGAAAACAAATGGAGAGATAGAAGGAAAAAAAAGATTAAAATTCCATCGTAGAGCAGCGGTTCTGAAACTTTTTAGATTCGCGACTTCTTTGATCATAGAACATTCTAGCGGCACCCCGAATACAAACCATTCACTGTTCAATCCATATAGCAGCCCGCCGATCATCTTTGAGTTACAATGTTAACTTACGTGTTCATGAATGTAATAACGTTTCATTTTTAGAATTTTTGAAGACAAAAGTATCAAAAAATGAAAGGCAACAAAATTGAAAGTACTAAAATACAACTCGTACTATAATGAAATCTTCGTACTATAGTACGAACTAATTGTACGGTTTTGATAACGTTTAGAATATGATGTTAAGTTTTAATGTGACTGAGCGCGAACCGACGTTTTTGTTCGGGAGAGTAGTATAAGATCTTCATTTATTAGCGTCTATGCGTACCCCATGCTAAATGAATTTTTTTTTTGTGTGTGTGTGGGGGGGGGGCTTTAGGGCTCGTCAACATCGAGGTCATTAGAGCCCATTATGCTAAATGAAGTGAACTCGGAACGGACTGGGACAATGTGGTACAATGTGTAATTTGTTGAGGTGGACAAAATGGAACTTTTTATGGGTGTGACGTGCGGTACTTCCGTTTCTTCCTCCCTCTATCATTTATTATTTCAATCACACTGATTCACACTTCAAGTCATCCATATCATTCGACTAGGGGAGGTGTGGCCGGATGGGCGTCCTGCATCCCTGAGTCCCCTGCCTCACGTAGGTGGTATCATCATTCAATCATAAAACGAGATGCTTTACTTTGCACTTTATACTCTTCGCTGATATCGTCATTCTATTTCAACAAGTTCTGTGACGAAACACTCTCCACGTTCTGCTCCGCCAAAATGTTCGAGAATATACAAAAATCAAAGAACGCCACTCGCATTAGAAACCCTGATCACTTAGCGACCCACTCTGCTCATTAGCCGGATTGATTCGTTTACGAATCACCTAACGAATACAAAACAAAGCATTAACGTTTTACGCTTTACGAATTTCAGAGAAAATAAGTCCAAACACAATGTAACTCCTTCATTTTAAAACTATTTCTGTGTCGATAATTATTTATTTGGTCGCTCGAAAAAATAATTTCATAGGCTTAAAAATATAGAAATGTGTGTTTGACATATTTCTTTTTTTTAAATTCACGTAGATCACATCTTATCTTAGCTCAGATTAAATACAAAGGTTTCTCTATAATTGACAGGTAGAGACTGAACTAATTATGAGTTTCATTTGAAGCGTTTTACAGAACATGTTCTATTCTTTATCAAAGAATTTGTCTAAACTTTTGTAGAAAAAACAAAACACGGAAGATGAAATATTGAAAGATATCGAAACATTTAGGGCAGTGGTTCCCTTTTTTTTAGCATGAGACCCCCTATGAGACTATTGAATATTGATACGACCCCTCCTAATTTTTGTTGTAATTAGTTTTACATTAATATATATTAAATATAATATAATACATAATATAATTATAAAATATAATACATGTTATTAGGTGTACATTTGTTTGACAACAATGCGTAACGAAACGTTTAAAAAAGAATAATTTTCGAACTCTGTGACTTTGAGTGTTAATTGTTCTAAGTCACTTTAACACAGTTTATTTGAAGAAATTGAGAGTAACAATTAATGAACTTCAAATGCATTACAATGTACATGTGCTAAAATTAAATTACTCACATTCTAAACAAGAAAAATTGCAAAACATTTAATACTTGAAATTAATAATTAAATTTTGTATTGTTGGAAGAAAATATATTAATTTTGGAATTTAAGAGGGTGTTGATACTTGCACAAATACTTTCGCCCCCCCCCTGACACCATCCCACGCCCCCGGTGGAGGGCGCGCTCAACATATTGGGAACCACTGATTTATTGTGTTCTCTTAAGTTGAAAATGTTAACTGAAGAAGATTTCAGTGTGATGGATTATTTCCAATGTTATTTTTATGTGCACACAAAGCACACAAAGTACTGCCACCTCTATTCAAGGAATACAATGTGATGATTCACTTGCTTCATTACACAAGAAGTGAAAAAATGTGTAATTTATTACCTTCGTAGGTGATCGATGGCGCCATATGAGAGCTGCTATGAGTCCAGCCTTCACTGCAAGCAAAATGCGAGCCATGTTCGTCCTAGTGAACGAGTGCGGTCGTCAACTGTCTAACTTCTTAATTCGCCGCTGCAAAGAGCACGAAGGTAGGATTAATATATCAAACTCTTTTATTTTATTTGTTTTTTCTGTCTTTGTTCAAAACTTTATGGCCAAAAAAGCAGTTGCAAACTGCGTATGACGACGTGGGGAATATAATTTTCTCTCCAGAAACAAGCAAGGAACCATTCCATCAATTCCGATTAAGTGACCGCAACATCACCACAGAGGCACAGAGAATTATTAACAACCCAGATAATTAGTGATACAGGGAAGCGGAGAACAAGATGTTCAGAGGTGTACCAGTACATACGAAAGGCTACCTAGGCTGAACTAAAATTTCAGTACTGTTTTTTTTCTTCTCCCAGTCCATAAGAGCGATAGTTTATTGCAATAATTTTAAAAGTTACGTTTCTATCCTAGTACCTGAATGTGTTTAATTACGAATTAGAATTTTACGATCAAAGACAATGTCCTTCTATAACGTTATGCAGGAAGATAATATGCACATTTTTAAACAATAAGAAATCACAGCAGTGAAATCTTTGTTGACCTAGTAATCATAAGATTTATGGTACATATCTCCCAATGTATTTTTGTCCACAAAGATTTGCCAAAAAATTAGTTTATTTTTTATCCTATCGTATAATATCTTATAATTATTGGGGTTTAGGGCTCGCCAACAACTGTCATTAGAACCCGATACTTTTTAATCATGTTACGTCGAATGAAAATGGTAGACGGGACCGGGATTCGAACCCGGGACCTTGAGCTCTACGCGCTCATGCGCTTACCGACTGCGCCATCCCGTTCGCTTCTCGGGTCCGTCTATCATTCTCATTCAACTTGTGAAACCCAAAGACCTCTGAGGTGGTCTCGTAGAGACTAGATTCCTCATCTGAGGCGACTCCCATAGGAAGTACTTTATTTGGGTAGCATTTTCCATTTCTGGTTCACAAACATAGAAATCTCTTAGATTGCGGTGAACCTCACCGCCAGGTAACAGATTAATCATGTTACGTCGAATGAAACTTTTTGTAATTCTTAAAGATTCTTATACCGATACTTTTTGTAATTCTTAAAGATTCTGTTTGAATCAAAACTACTTTCAAGCCTAAAAACGTCTATCATGATTTATCTCTTTCTATTATTTATCTGTACTCATATTTGTAGACATTTTAGGTTTATGATAAAGTATGTAGATAGCAATTGGAGATGAATTCTCACACCATAAAAAATGTGAAGATGTGTATACAAGATAGACANCCATAAAAAATGTGAAGATGTGTATACAAGATAGACATAATGAAATTCCGGATTTGCATACAAAATACTTGTGATGCGAAAGTGATAACCATTACAGGTTAGACCTTAAATGTGCAGTCATAAATACTTATCAATTTATGCGTTGATTATTAAATTATTTTGTATATTTAAATATATTTTCCGTATATTAATATTGTTGAATAATAATGCACATTTAACTCATACATTACACATCTTAAAGTCTATTTCTATCTATATTTTTATTTAGTACCGTCCGCCCAACCTGCCCGGCTTCACTCGGAAGTCTTTGTTGTTGTGTTGCAGTTCAGACTTCATTATAATTCAAATTACTCGTTTACATTAAAAACCACAGTGGTTAAATAGTTCGTAATTTCTGATAAAAATTCGAAAAAATACCAATCATTCCTTTCAAATTCATACCTTAATAAACGAATAAAATTTCATGAAACGCTTTCCCAATGAGTTTTCCAATGCATACACAATATTCGGTGTAAATTTCAAGTTCTTATCTTTAATATTTTTGTCTGTTTTCAAGAAACTGTCAGTCATTCAGGACAACGAACTAAACAATTTCACTCAGTTTCACCCGTTTAAAATGGATACAGTTGTCTCTCTTTCTAACGATTTTTATTATAACGATAATCTATCCATAAAGATGAAATGTGCGAGGGTTGAGTGGTTTGCCATAAGAGTAATGTGATTATTCTTTCTCTTCGCCGGTTTTGCTCACTGTCTATAACGATAACATTTCCGTCGTTCAAGTCGCTTCAGTTCCTAACGGCTTCAGGAAAAAATCAGGTCATTGCTTTGAAAGGGAAAAATGCAACAAACTAGGATGACGGACTTCTTCCATTAATGTAAATTTAGTAGAAAAATAGTAGGGTGTAATAGAAGAAAATATGTACATACATACAGCTGAAAATATTAAAACAACTTTTTTTTCAAATTTAATACACGTAAATAATTATAAAATTCTATGTAATAAATATATCTTGGGTGAGTTTATGGTATTACTTTATTTTCAAACGTATTGCATCAAATTTTGGTTTCTCTCTGAATAACGATCTCTCTCTATTGGGATCCAAGTTATGGGTGGAGCTTAAGGTGGCTGATGGCAATGTATACTACAAACTCAAGTGATAACTCAAAAAGTTGATGTCAATCCAAAAAGTTGAATATGTTGTTACATATGGATAATATTAGTCAATGGGTTGGTTTCATATTATAATTTCATAAAAAGAACGACTTGTTATCTCAGTAAATAAATATATTTAAATCATGATACCTTACCTCCCCCAAGCCAGTGTGCGAGTGAGAAGGTGACACCTCGCAGTATCTTCTTTCATGTTATCATGGACAACCTTCAGCACAGACGGTTCAATCTATTTATATTTAAGTCCAGTGGCGGCGATTAGAAAGACGGCGGGGGAGAGAGAGAAATTTCATTTTAACCACCTAAAACTGGGAATTATAAAAAAGACATTGCACCATCCTTGATGTGGTAATCACCAATAGTATTTACATTTATATATTTAATTATTTTAATTGTACTTAGTGGAAATATACAGAAAAAGTCATGTTAATGGATTTGTCAATATTTTTTTGTCCCCCCCCCCCCTTTGATTCCCAATCACGCTAATGTTTATTCTATAACACGCACAAACTAGTAACCTCTTTACTCCATCAGATTTCGGGTTGAAGTACGTCAGATACCAATAGCAATGAAAATTCCTAGTCCCTTGAATATAGGACTGTATATCAAAAATCCCAGAATTTTTAAATTCATTTGTTTGAACAAAACTTACTTAAAAATGCTATTGCAGTCAAGACGAGCAAGATGCTGTCTGTGGAGATGAAGGATCTGTGGTCGCGATACGCCAACGACGTGATCGCACGCGCAGGCATAGGAGTGCAAGTAGACTCCCTACGCGACCCCGACAACGAAATCTACGCCGTGGGCAAGACTCTCACCGACTTCGGGGGACTGCAATTCCTTGTCTTCCTTGGATACCAGTTCAGCTCCAAACTCATGCAGGTACACGAATTTTTTTTTCTTTGTCAAATCACGGTCGCCTCTGTCTTAAATCGGCTCTTGAGAATATTTTTTTTCAATTCGGAACTTGGCTCGATGCTAACTGTAATGCTTGGCACTTCACTTGGCGCAATTGCGGTATTTGTGTTGCGTATTTACTGTATTTCTCAAATATTTGATGTATTCACAAATATCACAAACATGCCATCCTCTCATGGTCGGAACAAGCAAGTAAATCAATAGTGCCAAAATGTTTGCTTATACCAATGATGTACAAAATGTAGGATTATCCAAGAAATCTTTATATTGTTTCGTTATTCCAGCCCATAGAAATGTTTCAGTCCATATAAAATAAATTATTATATGTGGACGGTTCACGCAAATATTTACCTTATTCGAGTCCTTTGATGTGCTACTAAAAACCAACAAGAGGAAGGATATGGTGTTCGCGTATTTGCGTATTTACCACAATTGAGCTAATATAAGCAAATAGCTCCGCTACACTTGGCCATGTTGAGGCAAATATGACAAATACACAAACACACAACGCCAAGTGAAGTGCCAGCATAAGCGATCTCTTCTGAAACAATTCAAATAAACCCTATTTCATTGGACATATTGCGGTAAAATGAACAAATATTATATTGCTTGGTGTAGGCACGTTTTTTATGTAAGTTAAATGAGTACAACAAATTTTGAGCCATGGTTCTACTACGTTTGGGTAGATAAACGAATTTAAAAGTGAAATGTTGAGTATTAGTTATTTTATATCTGGCGTCGTAAGTTTTAATATTTTGTGCTTTTTGTTCTTATGTTGGTATTGTAACGGAGAAAATATGCCACAAGTTAAAGCCAGTTATCTCCCGCTCGTGTTGTACCTTGTACGAGAATTAGTAGTGTAGTTGCTCATGTCTGCACTGTAAGTTTTTACAAATGTTACTCAATGTTTATATTGATAAACAAACTTTATTCTTAAACTAGAAGTTTGGTGTTAAGTTATTTAAAATCACGAACTAAATAATCATAGTAAAATACTTCATCGAGGTAGCGTGATAACTTTGTTGAACTGCCATCTCTGAAATGCCAACCCTCTTTATTCATCATGACCCGACTCAGGAGAACATGCTACCTAGGTCTGATAATTTTGTTCCACCCTCACCTGCTTAAACAACGTGTATGACCTTGCGTCTTATCTCCTTCCTCATCAACGAAAAATATGGGGTCGTATATGACAGTTTCTGAATACAAAATGATCCTGAACTCATGGTACAAACTTTAAGGGTTGGTACTGTAACAATCATTTATTGTATGGGAATGTATGGGCGCAAGAGACGCTGTGAGACCCAAACATTACTTTTTATGGGAATATCTGGAGAGTCGTATTTATGCGACTCCACCTGGCTGAAATGAGGACCTCGTTGCTTGAATATCCGTAGCTGCTGCACGTGTGCGTGAAATACCAGGTATCTTTGAATGTGTACGCCAGTCACTCTAACGACGCTGTCAAGCATATATCACTGTGGGAGGACGTAATTTTGAACAGTTATTGCAAACATTGCACTCGTCAATAAGCGACGTTGTCGATAAACAATTTGTCCTTCCTTTTATCTCTTAATTCTTGTGTTTGCTTCTCAACCGCGTCACTTTCGCTCGTACATTCCTTCCCATACAGAAAATGATTGTTACAATATCCTGTACCAACCCGTAAAGTTTCTGCCATTAATTTGGGATGTGTGTACATATTTTACTCCGTTAGTGCATTTTAGAAATCAATACTTTGTGTTAAAGTTTTTATTATTTTCTTGGCGTTAAATGAGTGAACAGCAGAAAAATGAGGAAAGAATAGGTTAATTTTATGATTCCTTTATGAGAACAATGCTATGCTAATAATAACTCACACTGGCAAAACCTATGTATTGTAATACGACGGGACTACGAATTAATGAATTGATCAAAGATCCCGTTTTGGAGTACCTAATTATGATAAAATGAGACTTAACTACGAGGAAAAATTATCATGCGTCAAAACGTTGTAAGTCTTGAGTGTTGGGCGCCAAATTGTCCTAAAAATGTAACAATTAATTAATGAAATTCTAGGGTAATTATGAACTCAAAAGAGCACATGTAATTTCAGGGTTTTCATCGAAATGAATTTAGGATTCGAATTATTTAACTAGGTGAACCTTATCCCAAAAGGAAAACGCAATTTAAAAACAGAACAACTAAATTGTTTATTGAATACTGGTACATAATTTCTAAATCTACCATACTTTCATCCTTCTCAATCCCCATTAGACAAAACAAAAACACAAAATAAAAAATCTTAACGTGAAACACAAAATGCTATTATTTCGCCATCAATTAAGATACTGAAGGCAGATATTGGTTAAAATGCATGAATAATTAAACACTTGATCGCTCATCTTCTTGATAAGACCCTCATGGATCAAACTAATGTTTCTAACGTTCTGAGCGGGGTCGTAATAGTTTTATACTCGTAGCCTGCTCGTAGCACACGCTGACCTTTTTCGCGGCTAATTACCTTACCACTGGATGCAACCAGCTGGTATTTGTTACCTTATACCAAAGATGGATGATCATAGCGTTGTGGTGGTGCGGGTATACTTGCCCTGGTGACCCAAAAAACTCGACCCCTCCCGTTCGTCAGCCTGTCCAGGACGCCCGTCCATTTCGGAGAAGCCGACTCTCAGTTCCGGGAACTACACGCGTCAGCTGATGTATTTCCGGCTCAGCAGAACGACGCCGTCATCTTCCTGAGGCCCGTCCAATTCGCAGGAATTCGGTCCAATCCTCACACGAGGTAGTCGAGATGATAATTTAAAGGCACAAATACCGAGTTGGTCAAGTTCATGCCGAATCATAATCGAGTGAGTTTCGCCTACGTGATAATTAAATTGGTTCCAATAAACGTCTCCAATGATCATTATCGAACCCGAGTTCAGCACGTATTGTTCAGAATATGCACAAATTTAGCCATCATTTCAAGTTCAAAATGATGCTCAAAAAAATAAACTGTCTTAAAATCTCTGAACAAACGAATGAATATTTCGAAGTCTCGAAATATTTCACAAATAACTCGAAATAGTATCCGAACAAGTTACGAAGTGCTTCAAAAAGTCTCTGAGCGCAACGAAGAGAATCGAAGAAATATCTGAACCTGAATGACTTCCAAGTGTCCGAAGAAAGAGTTCTGACTGCTTCTGCTGCCTCTTTTATTAATTCGCTTCCCACTTCTACTAGCGACTCCGCCTCCCGTGACTCCAAATTTCGAAAAATAAAATCCCACGACGAGTGCACGTTCACAGCCACTCCTGCCGTTGCATTTTAAAGAAATTCGTTAGCTAACATTCAATCGTCTTTTCACTGCAGCAACGCTTCTTTCGGACGAGACGTGTTTGTCCCTCTCTCTCTATCTTATCTTACCACCCACACTTTCAAACGCGTCTCATCAGCAACGCACGCCGACGGTTAAACCGTCGTTTACTTTTATTGGGCCGAACCCGTACATTTCGGTCTTAACTACGCAACCGCCGCGATCCCTTGAATGAATGTCTTTTTAATATACGCCGTCTGCTTTCTAACGAAAACCTTCCCTTTCAAAACATACTTTGTGATTCTCTGCCCCTTCTCTCAGTCTCTCAAATTTATGGTTCCTTTCATAGTCTTATCTCTCCCCACTGAAAATACTTGCGTCAACGCTACTTCTGTTAGGTTTTGAATACATCGACTCGTGTTGATCTTTGTTTTAATTAATTTAGCCTGAGAATTATTATATAATTACAGTATATAACGCTGATTTTTAGACGATATTTTAATCTAACAATGTGATCTATTATATGAATGAAATATATGTTCTCTATGGATGTGAATGACACGGATTTAGTGTTTCGTTACAATTATTCCATTCGTTCCTATTTTCGATTATTGAAAACTTCCACGTATTCATTCAAAAACAAAAACATTTTTATTGCACCCCCTAAAAGTTGGCGCTCTGGGTTATTCGGATCTCTGGATTAAGTGGCTGACATCTTGTGGCGAGAGACTAAACTAAGGTTTTCCGGGCAAGCTGGTCTTATCGCTCCCTCCCTCTCCTACATCTCAGTTGAGAAGTGGAGTTAGAGCTGTATGGTCAATCGTTGAAGCTGCTAGTACCTTGTTCGTATACGTAACTAGAAATAATGAGGAATTGCTCTGTTCTTGAATGTTTAAGCCCGAGTGGACGTATGTTCTGAAATTTCTGAAGTCATTCTGAATGTTCCCAGAAATCCAAATGAGCGAAATTTGTAGAGAAATGAATGTAAGATAAACAAGTGACTGAGAACCTGAACATACTTTCGTACTTTCGGAGAATTCAGAGATGTAATATCCCAACGCTTTTGACGTCGCTGATCTCTCTATCATTGGACGGATGTATTCATGAATTATTTGGGATACGTCCAACAGATTTAAAACTGTTGTACTTTCAATAACTTTTCGTCAAAATCCTTCGGATGCTGGAGACTCACCATTACTCACGGCGGGTGGCGGCTAAGCAGTCGACACAGGACAGCTGTCTCCGACCATGCATCGGTATTCGCGCAATAGTGCTGTCACCTAGCGGCAGAGCAGTGGTCCGAATAGCCTATTCAACCTTCTGGTAAATTAGCCTCTGCCATTCATCCATGTCCACAGCTCTTGCATGTACCTGTGCTGCCATGGAAAGTGACGCGTTTCCTGCGCGATCTGGTGGAACAAGCGATCACTGTGCGCGAAAGGGATGACGTCGTCCGCCCTGATCTCATCCAGTTGCTGATGAAGAGACGCGGCAGTAGGGATGCGCAGTCTCATCGGAAGAGTCCACGCGTCGACGAGGTGCCACCTGGTGAGCAAGCGTTCTCGCATCTCAAATTACTCTTTTTTAAAGACTTTGGTTCAACTCGGTTCCTGTTTTGTTCAAATTTACACATGTTTTTGCCACTTCTGAAATAGTGTTGACGAGAACAAGATTTCAAAAAGTTTTCTTTATAGTTTTCACATACTTTCCGATATCCTAGCGACTTGAAATTTGGCATATGAACTCTTATCACTTTACAATGCAATATTGGGGTGGAACATTGCAAAATTGCATTTTTGACATCTCATCAAATTGAAACTATTTCATTCGTGTTGTTCTCCACAACGACTCGCTAGGGTAAGTCAAGAGATAAGATACTGCTATCCACACTACATGCCTCTAGGAAGGATTAACATTTTTAAATGGGGAATAAAATATTCCGTTCTTGGAAGACTTATTTTGGAATACCAATTATTAAATTGATTCGTTTGTTAATAATTCTAATGACTACTGAATGATAAGAATTCGAAAACATTTTACTTAATATAAATTAATAGTTTTCTTTTTCTATTAAATAAGAATCAATCTTCTTATGAATATAACATATAGAATGAGATAGAGCTAAAAATACTTTTACTTCTTCTAATTATCTTGCTTACTGTTACCTATTCCTATTTCTTATAAATACTATTATTAATTTTGAATTAAGGCATATTATAAATTAATTTTTACTGATATCGTTTCACTATTTTCGTATACATTTCTCCGTTGTTATTGAAGCGGCCAAGAATGACCAATGCAGAGTTGGACCGATCGAGAGGTTCGGGGGGTCTTCACGACCGAGAACTTGGGATAAGAACTACTGTGGAGATAGCACGTGTATGTGTGACCAAGAGGATGAAACTATGACTCATGTATTATGGGACTGTACGATGAAGAAAGACGAGACTACATTCTCCCACAAAAAACGGAAAGGACACAATGACTTGACAGAAAATACAAAACGAATACGTACGAAAGACGACTTCACTGACTTCGGAACTTATACCTTGAAGATATGTACACTGCGGGATGCATTCAAGAATGTGATGATATCAGAGGTGGGGGTCTTCAGTAATCAAAGAGATCTCCAGTAACAAAGGCGAGGCATGACAATGTAAATTCCACATAATGACTTCGTTAAAGATGTGGAATCATAAATAACTAACTAACTAAATAAATAAATAAATAATAAGAACCACTGTTGAAACCTGCTATCGATGAATGTAGATAGAAACCATTGGGGTCGATCATGTCGAAAGAGAAAAAGGGGTAGTAAACAGAAGGGTCGGTGACTTTAAAGAAAGGAGAATTACAATCTTCCATAATCCCCTTCCCAACTACATCACAGTACGTTATATCTAAACGATTCACGAAGGTCTTCATCTAATAAAGAATTACACTCCAAGGCTCTTTTTCGGCAACGCTAGAACATTTAAGGGGCCGATTAAGTTCGCCAGCCCACCCGTTCCTCCTTCAGAGTTGAACAACGAGGACATCGCGGCGCAAGTGATGGTGTTCTTCCTAGCGGGCTTCGAGACCACGTCCACATTGCTGAGCTTCATGTCCAACCGGCTGGCAGTGATGCCGCACATCCAGAGGAGACTGCGTGAGGAAATTGACGCTACCCTAGCGCGCCACGGCGGCCGAGTCACATACGACTCCATTGCAGAAATGAAGTACCTCGAGATGGTTATCAATGGTTAGTGCAACAATTGTATATATCTCAATTCTGTTAAGACTGTATGCTAAATATAGATTTTTGACAAAAGAAGGGTGCTTTGACATTTTTACCTTTTACGCGAACATGACTTTTTATTTTAATACCTTTTTGTTCTTTCGTTTCTGAATCAGATATAACGTCTCTAAGACGTGACCTAACATGTTCCGTCACAATGCCCTCTCACCATGTGGAGGCGGACGCTCAGCTACAATATGTTCTTACACAGCGCTTTTTATCGATTTTAATTTGTCCTAATTCTTCTCCATGAAATTCCAATAATGTTCCTTAGTTTTTAGTAATACTTCTTTGTCTTGTACCTATGCCTTCTTGCTTCAAGTACTTCAAATAACTCGCTCTTTTTCTTCCATAAATCTCACAATCCCATAGAACTTGCTCACTATGCTTTACACCCTTTCCGCACACACACTGTTCATCATCTTTCTTTTGTACCTTATCCATGTAAGATTCGAAATCTCCATTCCCTGTGCTGAAGTCCATCATCCAGCCAGCTGTTCTACCCTTGATCCCAAACATTATATCTTCTCTTTCTATAAAGAAGAGTGTCTCAGGTGGTGTATGTGTGTGATCACGTGTACTTCTTTCATATAAATCTACAGTTTTAATCAGAGCATGATGAAAATTTGCACACTTGAGCTTCGAAACTGTGTAAGGCACTGACTACTTGAACGTTCGAAAATCTGGCCCCATCCCCCATTTTCATTACTTTTTAATTTTCTATTTTTTCAGGTGTATTTTACGAATTGATTGAGATATGAACTTGATTTGACAGCAGGACTGAAAATGGCGCGCATGTTAATATAATTTGGACGGTACTGATCCGTATTATAAAAATCCGCTTAATCGGGATGATGTGGGAAANGAAATCTGGCCCCATCCCCCATTTTCATTACTTTTTAATTTTCTATTTTTTCAGGTGTATTTTACGAATTGATTGAGATATGAACTTGATTTGACAGGAGGACTGAAAATGGCGCGCATGTTAATATAATTTGGACGGTACTGATCCGTATTATAAAAATCCGCTTAATCGGGATGATGTGGGAAATTAACAATGAAGCAACGCACTGTAGACAAACGCCTCCAAGGGAAAATTGTAAATAAAATAATACATTTTGATAAAAAAAACTAATTTGGATAAATGAGGGCGGGATATACTAAGTCCTGCTACACGTTTGCTCCATTTCTTTCCGGATATGTAAGCCCAGTCTATATCAATGTTCTTACTTTTTTAAGACATTGAGCTCCGGGTATTAGCCATTGTTGCTACCCTCGGTTCCCGGAAACTTTTTCCCACTGCAAGAGAAAGTGCATGTTATTACGAAAAATTTTATAAATGTATTTACCATCATTGGATTTGGCTCAAATTTATACATATTGTTACTCAGACTTGCAGTAGTGTTTTGAGGTGTGACACTTAGTAAAACACACTTTTATGAAGAGGAACATCCTCTAAATTCGGTGGACCTCACTTATTAGTCGTTGGTTCAGATACGTGAAGAGCAGGTTCACTTACACAATTACTTTCCATTATGTGTGTGTAATTTTCACTTGGATTATAAACAACATCTTTAGAATAACTATAACTAAAAGCAATACTGTCATTATTACTTAGATTATCACTGTATAATTCTCTCCTAATATCATCATCCACATTACGACACATGCGGCACGCCATCGTGCCTCTAGCCAAGTCACAGAGTGTCAGAGAGTGATGTAAAAACGGCCCATTCATAAGCTCACAAAACATAACTGTCCAGACTAATAAGATAAAATGTATAAATGATGCTGTGAAAAACACTAGTGGCGTTTCCAGACATTACCAATTGACGTGGCTTCACTATTTCCCCAAAGGTGTCGCTAACCATGCGTCTACGCAAACCCGAGAATCCTCGGGACCCTTACGCAACGTTCCTCCCGGCCAACCCGAGAATTCTCCGGGCCCGTCCTCAATGCGTCATTCATGAGAACATGAAAGCCTCTATTGGTCGCATGTAGTTTCATTTTAAAATATCTACTAATTGACTATACTTACTGAAGTTGTATCACAACGTTGAAACAAAAAAATACGAGTTTTTTGATTCTGTAATACTGCATTAAGATATCCGTAGATAACTACGGTTTGGTATGTCCTTCGAGGATATTATACTCACAATTCACACGTGATTTCATTGCTTTGTTACCATTTCACCGCTTCCACTTTTGGTTGTATTTCTTGATGCCATGATATTGGTTGATAATTTGACTGACTTAAAGAGTAATGTAACAATTGTGGTTAAGGTTATTCGTAGGTTGTCTAGAATTAAGATGAGGGGCGCAGAAAATCTAGGAGTAGTGAATTCGAGACCACTTGTCTGCACAGGTCAAAAAATTTTCTGAAACCCTTCTCCAATAGCTGGTCATTGTGATATACATTTTAGTGGTAAATATCTAAGAACGCAGAGACATATGAAACAAGAAATAAAGTCTTGATAGCGAGGGTTTCCGCGGCCGGCATCGATGGTATTTAGGTTGTCCATGGCGTCGGAGTATGAAAAGCTAACGTTTCGACCATCGTATTGTGGTCTTTATAGCATTGCTCCAGAGAAGACCACAGTAACCATAAGAAGCTACCGTTTCGACATCGACAATGCTCTAAAGACCACAGTACGATGGTCGAAACGTTAGTTTCTTATATTCCGACTCAGCGGCGGCGTCACCTGGACAACCTAAATACCAAGGAATAAGTCACCCTCTCAATAGATTGTTTTTCTTTTACGTTCTTTCAATTTCAGGGCATCCTTGGCGAACTTCGTCTTCTTTTCGTATTGATGTATCCACCCTGTTGCAGAGACTCTACGTATGTATCCACCCGTGGAAGTGCTTGATCGCAAATGTGTGATGCGCTATGAAGTACCAGCAACAGGTCGCAACCCTCGCTTGGTGCTGGAGCGGGGAGATGCCGTATGGGTACCCGTGTACGGTCTGCACCGCGACCCGCAATATTGGCCCGAGCCACAGCGCTTCGACCCGGAGCGCTTCAGCGATGAAAACAAGCAACATATCACACCCTTCACCTTCTTGCCCTTTGGATCAGGGCCACGAAACTGTATCGGTGAGTTCTTGGGTTTCACTTTGGAGACTCTCTTATCGAATTATCTTTCTAGTGGACGTCGAGGTGTGTTCTAAAAGTATCTTCCATATTTCCAGTTCCTAATTTTTCTTCCCTTTTTCCGTACTCCTCTACTTTGACGAAGCTTTCTT
Source organism: Laupala kohalensis (assembly GCA_002313205.1). Lineage (NCBI taxonomy): Eukaryota > Metazoa > Arthropoda > Insecta > Orthoptera > Trigonidiidae > Laupala > Laupala kohalensis. The sequence goes on from NNCF01127816.1 coordinate 31,700, forward strand.
AAAGCATAGGTGTTGTTAGAGAGGGGTACGAGTCCATCCCTTACTCCTGATAAAAAAATATTTCATTCCAATACTAGTTGGCAATTTTACCACCAACTCGAGATACCAACTTTCAATATATTCTTGTTGAATACGCCAATCGTCATCCGAGTTTTTGAATTGGTCTCTTACGGGTCGTTTCATATACTTAATCGCAGTGTTTAATAAGAAAAGAGTACATATAATACAACAATTTTTTTTATATCTCACATAAACATTACACTCTTGACGACATCCATGATCAATACACTGCTATCAGTAACGCATCTAGACAATAAACAAGGGGAGGGAGGGGCAAACCGGGGAGAGATCTATAGTCATTTCTGTTTGAAAATGTTTGTTTTACAACACAAATTTTATAAATATCATCTTTTAATAAAATACCTCATCAAATAGATAATTAAGAATTTATTGAATATTGGCCAAATTTATTAATTGTTAGAAAGTGACAAATACATATTAAGGGAAAAGGATTTCGTGAACATACCTGAATTTTACAAAGATACGAATCAAATTATTCTTGGCAAAATATTTTTAATGCTGACATAATGAACAAACAACAAATATAAGAAAGTTAAAAATAAAATCACAAGAGTTTTGTTGGGGATATATTCTTGAAAACAACTGTCTTCAAGAGGTAATCTTCTTAATCCGAGAACCAACAAATAAAGGTTGTAGTAGTGAGATAACAAACTGCTTACAACTTACGTAAAGTATCGCGTAAATGCATAGAGATAAGAATGCCGTCTATAATTGACATCGCTTATACAAGTATTGCAAAGTCTAGCCTGCATGGGACACGTCTAGTGTTGCGAATTGCTTCAACCAGTGCATGTAATGCGTTAATGTGCGTTGTTATGCAAATTTGTATCACGTTTGCTTATAACGTACATTTAGTGTGCGAAAAATCTGGTAACACTTTAACAAAGCCTTTTATTATTTTCAATTTTATTTGATCCAGCGATAGTGCTATAGCCCCCTTAGCCCTCCCCCCTAGATCCGCCACTGACTGCTATTACTCTCTAACTGCGGTCACGAAAAACGCATAAATTCGTAAACTAAAATTGCGTACTGGATCGTTTAGACAGTTTCAGACAATTTCACCAATATTGATCAGTATCTATCAAACGGTATAGATTTTATATCAGTCAAATAAACAAAAGAAGCATCCAAACATTCATCTTGTTTCTCTAGTTTATTCTGTGTGATGTCTCCGTGAACGCTCCTAAACTTCCTTGTTTTCCCCTTAGCATGATAGCTGGTGACGCATCTAAATTTAGGCACAAAAAGAAAAATATTGTAAAATTATCAGTGGCACGAATTGTCATTAATAGGGTTCAAGATTCCGTTTAAGAAGATGAAGTACATCGAATGTCGTTATGTAAATATGTATCGAAAGTTGAAACGTAAAATTTGAAAGTGTAAATATGAAACTACCCGTAACGTTATGATTTTTCTTAGGGTAATGAAAGAATTTCTCTGTAATAGAAGATTATTTTAAAACAACACACGTAACAAAAACATTATTATTATTATTATTAAAATTAGAAGTGTATCATACTTTATTTAATTTGTAAAATGTAAAGAATACTTTTTCATGTAAAAAGAATTGGAATGGGAGAGGTTGGGCGTCGTGAATCACACTCCACCGGTACGAACGGCGTGCATGTTGATATTCAAAACAATTTGTGAGCTGCACTTCTGAAATGTCTTTATATCTTTATAAACAGCTTTCCAAGCGAATTTCGTTCTCTAATCCATGATTCTCCAAACCTTTTTACTTCAGAACCGAAGTAAAAAATCTTAGGAGATAAGTCAACTATAATTAGTGCTAAGTAGAAAACACTTGTACCTTATTACAACAATCATTAGATTAATAGACAAATTTTCTATATTTTCAGATAGGTGTACGCAAATTCCATAATTTTAATGTTTTCTAAACGTTATACTACGAAAAAAGATATTTTATTGTATAATAAACAAAGATTAAAAAAATAATTTATTTATTCAAAAGTTCTGAAGACAATACACGTTTGGAAAAACATCATTTGATTGAGTGATAACGAGTGATAACGCGTCTTTCTTTGACTTTCATATTTCAATGTGAGATGCTTTTGACCAACAATATCCGTCTACTTTGGATAAAACATTGATAGCCCTCTCACCAATAGATTCATATCATAACATATTCCGGAACCCGTTTCAAGGCGATACTCGACCGCGGTCCATAGTTTGGAGACCCTCGACGCAGTCTATGCTCAGATGTGAAAATAATAATTATTTATGTTCATTTCTATCCTGAACATTTTAAAGTAGCGATTGTGGATTTAAATAGGAGCTACGTTGCGCGATACTGTGCTCTATGTGGTTTAAAAGAACTTTGGTCCACAGAAAAATTGAATGGAAAATAATACTTTGAAGCAAAAAGGTTTCTTCCGTAACCTCTTTATGCAACTTCCGACGTATAGTATTTGTAATCTTACCAGGTCTAGACTGGATCCATCCGACTGCCCGGCGATGACGAGTTAGGCTAGTCCTGTGACGAATCAATATTTATTTAATGATGCGCAAAATTAATAATTAATTACCAGAATTAAAGTAATATATTTTAGTAATTAATAAACTCATGACAAATGTCTTCAACGCATGCTTCTTCAATTAATTATTAGCTGAGCTATTCGTCCACAAGGCTTTCTGGTCCCTAGATATCCTTCCTAGGAAATACGAGCGCTACTGACTTGTTTTGGAATAATCATTGCGTATGAACTAAATCATAAAAATGAAATATTCTCTTTTGTTACATGCTTGAATTCTTGTATACATAATAGAGAAACAAATTTTTTTAAACATTTTCTATGAACGTTATACTTATTCCTAACCCAATTAAATAAATAATTAAAGACTTACGACCTTTTATGTCCAAAAAAGAGAGGGTTAAAAACTACAATCCAGGAGCACAAACGAAATTTAAAAACAGTTGAACAAAGTGTAGTTACCTCGCATTGCATTAATAATGCTCACTTCATGGATTGGGAAAAAATTGGACAAAGAAGCGAATTATTACAAACGTTGCATTAAAAAAAAGGAATTCATAAAAATACACACGGGAGTTCGAATTTACGTTCAGACACTCAAGCTATCTGATTTATACAATACAATATTATAGCATGTTTGTGTAATTTCTGCTTTTTTGAAAACATATTTGTGGTTATATTTATGTTTATATCATGTTCAATTGTCTTGTTATGTTTATTGTTATAATTTGTTATTATTTTATCACCTGACAAAGACTGAAAACTAAGTCGAAACTTTGTGAGCTTGTTTTACCATAGTTGTTTTATATAACTAAAGAGAAATATATATATATATATATATATATATATATATATATATATATATATAT